>JZKD02S1214999.1:193747-214046 GCA_000966675.3 Picea glauca | reverse complement strand
CCAGGTCTGCATGTTCTTTAACTGGCCCCTAGGCCTAATAGGTCTAATGGTCCGAATATGTTCTCCCATGCATCAACGACTCTCATTCATTCAGGATTGTGCTCGTTGACTAATTCCATTGAGAAATCATGCCACCACAACATGCTATTTGTTTCCACATCTCACAACCCACAAGGCTTGTGGCCTCACACCCAGATCAATCCTATACACTTAGTCCTTTTCACCCCAAAACCTAAGTCATTCGCTATTGCGACCTACCACGGTAAATTACCCCTGTGGCATCCACATTATGATGTCACTCCTCAGGGTTCCATATCTAGGTTCCATGCTCGAGGAAATTCTATTTCAAGGAGGACTTCAACCTCCACGGGATTTACCAACCTGCATGCTGGTATTTTCCGCACTAAGAAATTATTTTTTATATCCTCAACCAGAAGCTTGGGTCCTTTGCAGATATAATCACAAGAATATAACCCATTACACAGAATCTCCCAAAACTACCATAATCACACAATCATGCACTCTAAGCAGTTTCCAGGTAAATGGGTTCTCAACCATAGGCAATTACAACTTATCAACTCATGAGTCTATCACAGAGTGTTCTGCTAGGATTTCAAAGGAAAAAAACCTAGATTCCTTCTATATGCTTCCATTGTCATTCACAAACATTACATAGGGTCTTAAGACATAGTTCAAATTATTTATTCATGCATTCAAGAGAAGATAGCATGTATTAAAATTGAGCTTTACACATAGGACATTTACAGGGTTCACACAACCATTCATTCATCCATCATTCCATACATACTCATGAATACAAAAATTGGCACAAGCTATTCATTATAATCAATGCATAGAGCTCAATGAACACTTATCTATTTAGAAGCTATATCCAACCCAAATTATTGTGGGTGAACATATTTTGACCCAACAATAGGCTCAAACACACTGTTCCTCTTTGGAATCTGGTGACCCCTATGCCAGGCCATGATACCATCATGGGATTTCTTAGACTATCAGAGCGACTTGAAGTGTGAAGGCCACTATCCTTCACATTAACCACTCATTGAAAACCCTCTATACCCACCTTGCTTAGGGCCTCCACGAGTTTATTAGATGCCTTCCTAGCTAGATTTCCTCTTCACAAAGGAATGACTTCATGACTACACTATCGCTCAACGTCCTTCCCTTCCAGTGCTGGTTTTTGTACAACAAGCATCAAGCTTACGACCCTCTTAGCTTGGGTCAGGTTTGGTTTCCAGACTAGTCAAACACAAAAAGATTTCTTTGTTTCTCCACTTGCACGAGCTATTCCTCTATTGCATGACTCTCTCTGTGCGCATGCACACTCCTCATGTTCTCTTCTCTATTCTCTTTCTAGTGCACCCCCTCATGCACCTCTTTTCCTATTCCTCTTCAACACGTACCTATGCATTCCCTACTTCCCCTAGAAGTTTCTCGACTTCCCTCTATGCTTCTCAGGGAAGTTAATGATTCCCCATGGACATACCCTGCATTCACTCCCATGCATTTACAGTGGGAGTACTTCTCAACTACCTAACCACACTTCATAATTGATTTGCTTAAGCTAGAAACTAGAGGAAATTATGGTATTTCCCCCAACACAGTTAAACAAGATGGATTGGGGTCCTTTAAGACATGAATCCCATTTCTGCCCCCTCACTAATCCCTATCTTGGTATCATGGCTCCACCCACAGTACGTGTGCTCCACCCACAATCAATTGCGCGAAAAATTGAATTAAATAATAATACATTTAAAATGTTTATATGCCATTGCATGGAAATCATTAATCATGATTAATTACATATAATAAGGGGTTAAAAAATGGGGTGCTACATTCCCCTCCCCCTTCAAAAGGAACATCGTCCTCAATGTTCTTCGCATCTCAACAACACTTGCCATGCCTTCATCTTTCAACCGCTTCAACAATGTCTTTCTCTTCTCAGTCTGGTTCTCTCCCAGACTCCTGGCTTTCCAATAGATGCTTGCAATAGTATCAAACATCATGCATGTTAAAAAAAATCATGCATAATAATTTCATTGTTGTTCACAACTTAGAATAAAAAGTTCATTTCATCACAACACTTATCTATTAAATTCATGGATATGTACCTATATGGCTGCCACATTTACTTGGCTCAATGTTTAACTTGGACATACCCACTGTGATCATGATCCCAATAAGAAAATAACAAGAGTTATCCAAGTCTCCCCTTCGTTGTGGTCACTCATCTTCCTGGCTCAAGCATCTCCTTCTCTATTACACAATCCCTCGAGCGATCCATCTTTCCTACCAAGGATTTATCACACAGGAAGGGCTCAAAGACTTCACAAAGTTTTACAACTAAGGCGTCCCTATGGCCTCCTTTATCACAACATAATCATCAATGGCGATCAAGGCATATCACAGGGGTTGCATGTCACAACAATGGCCATTTTCATTTTTTCCATCTTAGCAGCCTTCGTCTGTCCCTCCGAGAATGTTTTGTCATTTCACCTGTATCACATGCATACATTAACAATGAGATATTTTTTTATAACAAATTCATTCAAAAAATATTTTCCAATCTGCTCCCCACATATTTCAAATTCCACTTATCAATTTTCAAATTTGTTCCATATAGGAACCATATTCCACAAGTATGAGACTTCCTTATCATAAAAAAGTTTCTCTTTGTAATCAACATGCACCAATATTCCTTATGGACTTACTCTACTTTCATATTCAAGACCATCATCCTGCAATTTCCAACCTTCACACAACCAAACAAATTGTTAGTTACTCATGAACATTATATTTTCATTGCACACTATGCTTTCCATAATGCTTTCAATAATCACAATCAATTAAACCAATGTGACAATTATCCATGGCCACATTCACACAATGCATCTTTGTTGGTAACCAAGGTGCCAATATTCATGGCCACCCCATTTCTTTCTTCACCATTTTCACAACTCTATTGGAATATTGGAAGGTCTTCCTTCCAAAATGAGAAATAAAATATCTTCCCTCTTTCATACATGCATCTCCTCCATACATTTAACCAATGTGTTGCTGATGAGCACTTCTATTCATAATCATTCTCGATTATTCCATTCATTCATGACACATGTGTTGATGAATTCCATGCAAGGATTTTAAGCATCCTTGATTTCCAAAGGTTCCTCCATCCATCACTCAAGTTCTCTTTACTGAATCATATCCTACTTGGGTATTACTAACATGCAACAATCAATCAAAATTAAAATTACATCATAAAAATATAAAATGTTTCATTAGGGATCCTTACCCAATCCCTTTCAAATCTCATGCCACATTGGTATGAAAACTTTATACCTATCCTGATTGCTAGCAACCTTTCTGATGTTACCTCATCAGTGGTGCTTCATGGGGATTCCTAAGGTGCCTTCACCAATTCTTTGATCAACATCCATGTTGTCCTTTTTTTATGTACGAGATTATTTACCATTGGAAACTATCTCCTCATCAGTTCCAATCTTTCCTACACACAACAATCATAATCAAAATTTTATCAGTTGTCATATTAAATATAAATATATATGTCATAGCACTTTTACATCATCAAACATTTTAATCTATGCCCTAACATATTTATCTGCACTCTACCCCTTTATCTTTAATGGGTTTATGGGTGAAACATATACAGATTCAATTGTTTTACTTTTAAACGAACCTCAACATTTGTTTCTTTGTCTTTCAGTGCATATATATTCTAGATTTCTATATTGCTCTAAATCAACAACATACAACAACCTTTTTCAATGTTGATAAATGATTAAAAATATAAATAAATTGAGGGATTTCCCTTCACTATGAAGGCTGCATTACACATTACTTGGCCAAATTATCCCTCAATCAACACCCTGACTGTGCCTTCATTAAGCTTTAGCTGCACTTTCATTGCAGTCTTGTCCCCAAATATCTTAGAAGATATTTGTTATTTCTAATTCCAAGCCTGTGACCTCTTCCATAAATATGGGCCTAGACAACCCTTTTGGCCACAAAATTCATCTACTTACTCATAAGTGGATATCCAACAACAAATATATTCTACTACAATGCCAAATGGATTAACTACAACATCTCTTAATCAATTACTTAATCACAAATAATTTTTCATATAGGCTCCAACCTTTACATAAGCATTAATTCATATCTGCAAAAAGTGTTGTTAATCCATGCTGATAGACAACATTACAAATTATTAAATAAGTTTATTCATTCTCTGGAATTCATATAGAACTAAGGGATGTCACCATTGTTTAGTTCCAAGTTCTTAGGCCACACAATCTCAAGGCCATACTCTTTGTTCCAAAAATTTGGCCTCTATGATTTTCCTTGAACCTTATAGGCTCAATTCTTTTAAGACCGGGCTTATACAAACATGTCCTAGTGGCCTACCTTCGGGCCATCTAAGCCTAGAGTTTGAAATCTACTTTGATACCACTTTTTAACACACCCAACCCCCTAATCCTTACTTGGGCTGGTGGGGTGTCAAAATTTCCATTTTCAACCTTCTAAATTCTCTTCCAATCCATAGCTACAAACTCAATTCTAAGCCCGTAAACCAATTTTTATTTTCAAGTGATTTAAAACGAATATAATCGTGTCCAAGTTAGAGATCTAGTTATAAATTTATGGCTTCCCATTTAGTTTCTTTGGAACTCTCCTCATTATTAAATCATCACATCTACGTGGACCAATCCAACACCTACATGATGAAATCACTAGTCCACTAGCACACATGTGGACCTATCTAGATCTTGATCGCTGACATGTCCTACTATCGACCCATTGGAAATACACCATCAAGATTCCATTCCCTTAATGTTATCACAATACCCTCCATCGGAAAACCCTCACCAGAACGTCGATCTTACCAAGCCCACAGATCTATCTGAAGTCCAAAGTCCGATACAACGTCAGACTCTCCCTTCTTTGGACTTACACCGTTGGAAAACCCTCTCAAACAAGTCCTTCCAAAGGAAAGCTTATGAACGATCTGATGATCCAGATCATTTATGATCAATAGTCTTTATCCTTTTGGATTCCCTAAACCAACTGATCTTTGATGGAGCTTCATGAATCAGACAGATCCAATGCTCATGATTTATTCAATCGGATGGCCCAGACCTATTTGGTCTAAAAAGGTGCATGAACCTCATTTAGTCAGACACATTCGTTCAAAAACATAATTCTCCCAATTATATTCTGAATGAATCCTTCCGATAAGACATTTTCCAAGGGTTCTGATGACTGACTTCCCCCTGATCCAATGGTCTAGATATTTGTAGATATTTCAAACCACACAATGGTTAATGATTACGTTAGACTCCGATCGATTTTAAATGGACAAGGTCTACAACCAAATCAATGGCTCAAATATTGTCAGTCCAACTCTTAGACAGATCGATGGTTCTCACCCACTTGGGATTGCGCCTTCAGGTTTCTCTTTATTGGAAGGCACCAATCACGCCAACTTCACAAATATTTCCAAAACCCACCTTCCTACATGCCTTTGTGTTTCACTGAATCATCTTGACCTTATCACTAGATGACACCTATCCCCCCTCCACGTGTCACCAACCACATGGCAGCCTCCAATACACCTGCTCTTGTTGGCGTGTCCCTTGACATGACATGCCCACAAGGCACACTGATTTGGCAAGATGACATGGCATACCTTTCTTCCACATTTGGCCCTTCCAAGACAAAATTTTCATCTAGTAGATCGGAAAAACACTCATGCCGACCAACGGATCATATCATGACGGTCTCTTCAACCAAACAATATTTACTTGGCCACTCAGCCTGACAGATTCGATGGTTGAGATACATCTCCCACTGATCCAATATATCTTGCTCGTTTATGAGATCAAGAGACCCATACTGAACAAGATCAATATCCTTGATCCTCGTGGCCTCCCAAGTCTGCATGTCCTTTAACCGACCCCTAGACCCAAATGTATAATGGTCTCAATCTCTTCTCCCATGTATCAAAAATTCTCATTCATTCGAGATCGTGCTTATTGTATAATTTCATCGGGAAGCTACATGACCATAACATATGAGTTCTTCTCGCAGCCCGAAATCCACAAGTCTTGTGGCCTCAATCCTTCGAGCTCAACCCTTCATCACATTGTTCAATCTCTCCACAACCTGTGACCCATAGGCCATGTGGACTAACCCTCCTGCCAACTTTCCCTCGAATATTGGCCCTCCCAACTGAATATATTTGATGAAGAGTCAAGATTTACCCTTCACCTCAGATGAACGATCATGATCAACCTCTGACACTTAGTCCATTTCACCCCAAAACCTAAGGAATCCACTATTGTGACTTTCCACAGGTAAACTACCACTGTGGCATCCATGTTGTCATTGCCACATTGTCGTCACATGATTCAATGTCATAATGAAATCACTCCTTAGGGTTCGATATCTAGGTTTCACACCCGGGTACATTCTATTTCAAGGAGGACATCGACCTTCGCAAGATTTACAAACCCACATGCTCAGATTTTTTGAACTAAGGTAGTTTTTTCTCAAAGCCTCAAACAAAATCCTAGGTCATCTGCAGATATAACCACAAGAAGATAACATGTTACACAAAATATCCCAAAACTACTAGAATCACACAATCATGTACTCTAAGTAGTTTCTTGGTAAATGGGTTCTCAACCATAAGCAATTATAGCTTATCATCTCATGAATCTATCACATAGTCAACTACTAGGATTTCAAAGGAAATAAGCCTAGATTCCTTCTATACGCTTCCATTTCCATTCACATACATTACATGGTATTAAGCCATAGTTCAGATTACTTATTCATGCATTCAAGATAAGATATCATGTATGGAAATTGTACTATACACACAAGACATTGTTATAGCACAAATTGCCACATCTATGCATTTGTGACATGGCCCAACCCTTTTCTCTAGCTTGCTAATCAAAATCCCAACTTCCCTCAACAAATTCACCTAAAAAACATGAATTTTTCTTTTATCTGCGGGTTTCCTTTGTGCAACACGCGGACATCCGCGCCTTGCTACCTTTCATCCTGCAGATGAAATATCCCAATTCTAGCGGATCTGGTTATCTATTGCTGAACTAGTGTTTGACCTCTCGAATTTGATACTCTAGGGGTTTTTGGTTGCGTTTTGGTTAATTTTTTAACATGATTGGTGATTTTCACATGTGTGTGCTATATAATTAAGGTTTGAGTAGTATATATGATGCATGCGAAATAAGGAACCCACACAATCTCAATAACATGTATTATATGGAAAAAGAAGGAAATACAACTGATATGATGGAAGCAGAGGAAAAATCATCAGCTAGATCTCATGAATCATCATTGGAATACAATTCGACTAATAAAAAATACTTGTGATCAGAAGATGTGGATAGATCTGCACATGCATAGACAGATCAACAACATGCATCCCTAGAAACTCATGACAATTGCTGCAAATGTTGGGTAAACTCACCCTGGTAGATATACTCAACTGATCAGCCTGGAAAATGTCCCAAATTGAGTGTCCTAGCCTCTAGGACCCTCCCGATAATTGGTGAGCTAAATATCTTCTCCCAGAAGCTCTGGATGAACCCCAACTGACATCCCCTGGGGGGTTGCACACCTTCTAGGATTTGGGAGTGCGAATTTTTATTCCACTGATGAAATCCACTGATATCTGTCTCAAAATGTGTGCCCTAGACTCCTCTGTACTGGGTCAGAAGGGTTTCCTCTGATCTGATCTGAAAATCCCCCTAGAACCCCAAACGCCCCTCCTCAAGAGTTGTGTACTTACTGGATGTCTGATGCACCCTGGTAGATTCCATCGTCAGAATCTGATGAATGGTAACTCAAAATAATCACCTTGGTGTCCTCTCAACTGGGTCGGAAGGAATCGACAAGATAATCCCTGGTCTCGTGCAACTACACAAAACCCTCTCTAACCCTTGCACCCTCACTAACTGCACTGCACAATCTCTGCAATGGATCTGAATACTCTTGAACTGGCATGGTGAAATACTTGGATGGTATCTCTGATAGGATATGGTGTGTATTCCAACACTGAAAATGATCTAGGTGGTGGTTTCCTCCAGAAATCCACAAAACATCAAAGAGGTTGACTTCTTCCTCTGGAAACTATTCTCAACATCAAATCATAACATAATGATAAATTAGGTCGAATTCCTCCTTTTATATCTTGCCCGATATAATTCTTTGTTGAGATCACTTAATCTAGGTGCTTTTCCTCCTAAGTTGAGTGATTAATTAATTAAGTCCCCCCTCAACACTTTTTTCTTCTATTTCTCTGTTGACTTAGGCTTAAGTGACTTTTCCTATGCTTTTTGGATTAATTCATCATTTAGCCATATGTTCACCCGTATTTCTCCCCTTGTTCCCTGTTTGTGCCTGAATATAGTCTACAGGAACATATAGACTATTAAGTCACTCCCTGCTTGCCTACTCTTGGGAACGAGACATCATAGTCATCCCTTCCTGAGATTACTTGTCCTCAAGCAATATCAATCCTGGGTGCTGCAATTTATGCTCTCCCTCCCATGTGGCATCCTCCACTGGAAGTCCCCTCCATCTGACCAAGAACTCCCTTATAACCCTTCTCCTCAATTTGTGCTCTCTCTTCTCTAGCACCTCCTCTGGTACTTTCTCCAACTGACTCTCCTCATCCAAGGGTGGCAACTCCTCTGAAATGATAACATATTGTCCCACTTCCTTTTTAAGGCAAGAAACGTGAAATACGTTGTGAATATTTCTACCCTCTGACAAATATATCTCATATGCGACCTCACCTACCTTCTTGATGATTCTGTATATTCCATAGAATCTAGGCTTCARCTTCTCTTCCCCACTTCTTTTCAAGAAAGACTGTCTGTACGGATGTAATTGTAGAAAAACCAAGTCCCCTACCTCGAAATTTCACTCTATCCTCTGCCTRTCCGCATAGATCTTCTGCTRGTTCTGAGCTGCCTGTAAGTTCTCCTTTACCATCCRTAGAATCCTATGACTCTCCTCAACCCARTATTTGGCCCCTGAGACCTTTCTATCCCCAAATACCGTCTCGACAAAAGAGGGTGCATCATATCCATACAATTCTCTAAACTAAGACATCCTGATAGACATGTGGTAAGTTGTGTTGTAACAATAGTCACCCATGTGTAACCATCTCACCCATGTGAGTTGCTACCCCCCCACAAAATTTCTCAGATACCCCTCCACCTATTTGTTTACAATCTCTGTCTGTCCATATGTCTGTGGGTGGTAGCTGGTACTCGTGGCTAACTTTGTTCCCACCAACCGGAAGAGCTCTTGCCAAAATGCATTGATGAAGCACCCATCTATGTCACTGACTATCTTCTGAGGTAAACCATGCAATCGAAAAACCTCTCTGAAAAATAGCTCCACTACCTATATGGCCTTGTAGTCCATGGGTATGGAAAAAAAGTGTGCAAATTTGGTTAGCTTGTTGACCATTAAAAATATACATTCCTTGCCCTGCACTCAAGGAAGTACTGTAATGTAATCCATAGAAATGCTCTCCCATTTTTTTATCCGGAATGGGTAGAGGCTGAAGTAACCCCGCGGGGTGTGTCTACTCAGACTTGTTTTGCTGAGAAGTCGTGCACTCGCAGATGTTTTTAAGTACAACATCCTTGAGACCCTTCCATGAGAATCTCTTCCGGATCTTCCTATTAGCTTTGAAGTATCCCTGATGCCCAACTGTAGGCAAATCACGACACACATTTAGAATCTTCCCTTTCAAGGTAGATTCTGGAACCAATAGATCTGTTCCTTGTAGAAAATCAAATCATCTAATACTCAATATATATCATCAACTACCTGTCCATCCAATACCTTGCAAGATATTTTTTTTTGAAGTACTCCACCAACAAATTTGTCTTCCAATCCGTGCAAATATCCATCATCGAACACCTTGTGTGCCTCCTAGACAAGGCATCTTCTACAATGTTCCTTTTTCCTTTAACTTACTCAATGTAAAAGTCAAAGGCTTGGATCTTTGAAACCCACTTTCACTGTCTCTCATTGAGGTCTTTCTGATCTAGGAAATACTTGAGACTATTGTGATCAATCTTCACTATAGATATGCTACCCACTAGATATTGTCTGAATTTGGTTAAGGCATGCATGATTTCCATCATTTCCTTGTTGTAAATCGAGTAGAGTCTCTCTGAATCGTTGGGCTTCCTTCTCTCAAACATAATGGTATGGCCTCCCTGCATCAAAATGACTCCAATCCCCACCCCTGATGCATCACACTCTAAGACAAATGACCAAGAGAAATTTAGAAGGGCTAGAACATGGCATGTGCTCATAAAATCCTTCATTTTCTCAAATGTCTATTGTGATTCGTCCATCCAATGAAAAGTACCCTTCGTGGTTTTATCTGTGAATAATGCTTCCAACTTTGAAAATCCTCTAAAAACCCCCCTATAGTAATTGCATAACCCAAAGAATCCCTTCAGCTCCGTGAGGTTCTTGGGTGTCGACCAATCCAGAATGGCCTTGATCTTCTCCTGATGAACCTGTACTCCTTGCTCAATGATGATATGCCCCAAGTACAATAGTTCTCTCATCCCAAACTCACACTTGGACTCCTTGGAATATAATGTCTATTCTTGCATAATTCCCAAGACCTCCTTCAAATGTGCGAGATTCTCAGCCCATGTCCTGTTGTAAATCAATATGTCATCGAAGTATACCAAAAGGTACTTCCTCAACTGCCCCCTGAAGATGTGATTCATGCAAGACTGAAAAGTGGCTGGTGCATTGGTCAACCCAAACAACAGGACCAAAAACTCAAAATGACCAAAATGACATCTGAACGATGTCTTCTCTATGTCCTGCTCCCCAATGCTAATCTGGTGATATCCTGACCACAGGTCAATCTTGGTTAATAAAACTGCCCCATGTATCTTGTCCATCAACTCATCTATGCGCGGAATGGGGTAAATATTCTTGATCATTTTCTTATTGAGGGATCTGTAGTCAATGCACATCCTCAATGTGCCATCTTTCTTTAGTACCAGAATGAATGAAGAAGAAAAAGGACTTGTATTGGGCCTGATGTGCCCCATCACAAGCAATTCTTTGATTTGTTTCTCGATCTCGTCCTTGAATCTCTTGGGGTGCCTATAGGGCACGATGATCATCAGTGTATCCCCTACCTACAACTCAATAGTATGCTCAAACCCCTTGTTTGGTGGTCTCCCTGGTGGTATCGGTCCAAACACTGGCTCATACTGACTCATAAGCTTTCTGATCTATGGATGGTAATACTCTCTTCCCTCTGAATCCTTCCGGATGGTGATCAAACACTCTGCTGCATATGCTACATCACTGTGACGAAAGATCCGCTCCATTCTCTTCATTGATACTGCTCTGGGTTCTCCTGTAGACATACCTCTTAGTACCATTCTTGATCCAATGGCACCTCTGAAGCTCATGGTCAACGCATGATAGTTGAACCCAATCTCCCCCAATGAATATAACCACTATACTCCCAACACTACATATGTATCTGACAGGTCAACTACATAAAATGTGTCCTTCAGGGTGTATTTTCCTATCTTGACCTCTAGGTATGGGACCATGTCCAAGCATGTCATAGTGTATCCTTCTGCCACAACCACGTGGAACCCCTCAAAATCCTCAGTGCATAACCCCCTCCTGGATACTAAGGATGCATTTATAAAATTGTGGGTGGCCCTACCATCAACTAGAGAAGTCATGCGCTGGCTCTATAAAAGGACCTTGAGCCTAAGAGTGTTGTACCTGGGTACTCCGGAAAGGGTTTCTATGGTTCCCCCTTTCACCTCTCCACGAGGTTTTGTCTACTCCTTTGGATGTGCCTCTATCTAAATCTGAAGTTTCTTCGGATGTCGCTTCGAATCGTGTGTAGTCTCATCCCATGAATAATTTTTTTCCTGTGCTCCTCCTCCTCCTCCTCCTCCTCACTTCCCGATTCCACCTTAATGTAGTGGATCTACCCCTCTCTCATGCATCTATGCCCTGGGACCCACGGGTCTCTGCAAGAGAAGCAAAGTTTCTTCCTCATCAAATCCTGTATGGTGTCATCATCGAACTTGGGCTTACCCTTCCATTCCCTTTGAGGATTTTTTCGATCCCTGTCTCTCTATGGTACAAAGGGTTTGGTAAAGGTTTTAGATTTCAACGTTGTGTCCCCCATGTTTCTCATGTACACAATGGCCTCGTGTAGGGTGTGAGTCTTGAAATCCTTAACCCAACTCCTCAATGGCTCTGTCAACTCCTCGGTGAACAAAATCACCAACCTGTGCTCTGATATACCTGATATGGCCACTGCCTTCCACTAGAAATCTGTGATGAAGGCCTCAACTGGCCTTGTTTGTCTCAACTGTGTAAGAGCCATGAAATGGAGTTCTATATCTCTCTTGTCAAGCATCGCTATCAACCGCTCAGTGAAATCCAAGTAAGAAGTAATGTGGTTTTGACCCAAGGTCACCAACCCATGGTATCACCACTCATGGGCCTCCCCATCCAAGTGTAAGGTGGCAAAGATGATAGCTTCTGACTATGTCATCGGGTTAATCTTTAAATATGTGCCTATATTCTGTACCCATGCTTGAGTTGAGCATCGTGATGACCTATCAAAAGTAGGAATGTTTAGCTTTCCCATTTTCTTGATGAAATCCATGTTTTGAGTTTGTGCATTTCCCCTCTGTGCCTCTTGGGGTCTGTTATGATACCTGATTGAACAATAGTCTAAAAAAATCATGTTTTCATGGAACTCTGGTCTCAGTTCCAAATAATATCTCATGTACTCTCTGAATGGTTCCTATGGCATTGTCTGTCCTTGACTTGGCTATCCTACCACCTGCCTTGGCTGTCCTAGCGGCTGCCCCCCCTGGAACTATAGATATAATGGTCGAGGAATACTCTTAGATGATGTATAGGCACATATAGGTGAAGGGTTTCCACTTGCTCCACCCTGAGATCCACTGGATCCACTGGCCCCACGTCCCTTCTTTCCTCCTAAATCACTCACTTCTCTTGTGACATTGGCACCCATAGTGCTCACACTGTGCTGGATCATCTGTGTGCTGATGGAAATCGATGCTATGGCATTCATCATGTCCCGCTATCCTTTGGCTAGGTCATTCAATATGGCCTGCGTACTATCAGAATGTGTCTCAGGACCTTTCCCCTTACCCTCTAGTGTCTCCCTTCTGTCACCCATAGTCCTCTCTATGTCAGAGCTGATGTGATCTCTATCCTCTAAATATGGCTTTGTATCTGACTGAGTGTGGAAGGGAGTGGAGTCACTTATGTTCATGTCTCTTTTGTCTCTACTATGTCCTCTACGATACTGAATGTACTCGTCGCCAATATTTCCATGAACCTCTGGGTATTCTACACCTGTTCCCAGAATCATGGGGTCATGAGAAGAACTTCTTCATAGGTTGGTAGGAAGAAGGCTCTGATACCACTAAAATATCCCAAATCCAGCGAATCTGGTTATCTACTGCTGAACTAGTGTTTGAACTCTCGGATCTGATACTCTGGGAGTTTTTGGATGCGTTTTGGTTAATTGTTTAACATGCTTGGTGATTTTCACATGTGTGTGTTATATAATTAAGGTTTGAGTAGCATATATTATGCATGTGAAATAAGGAACCCACACAATCTCAATAACATGTATTATATGGAAAAAGTAGGAAATACAATTGATATGCTAGAAGCAGAGAAATAATCATCAACTAGATCTCATGGATCGTCACTGGAATACAGTGAAATTAATACAAAATACCCATGATCATAATATGTGAACAGATTTGCACATGCGTGGATAGATCGACAACATGCAACTCCATAAACTCACGACAACTGCTGCAAATGCTAGGTAAACTTGCCTTGGTGGCTATACTCAATCGATCAACCTGGAAACTATCCCAAAATAAGTGCCCTAGCCTCTAGGCCGCTCTTGATAACTATCAGACTGAAGATCTGCTCCCTGAAGCTATGGATGAACCTCGAATGACATCTCTTGGGGGTTTCGCACCTCCTAGGTTCTAGGAGTGGGCCCTAGTGATTCCACCAACATAATCCATTGATATATGTCTCGAAATGTGCACCTTAGCTTCTTCTATACTAGGTCTAAAAGGTTTCCTTTGATCCGATCTAAAAATCCCCCTAGAACCTCAAACGTCCCTCCTCAAGAGCTGCACACTTCCTTGCCGTCTGATGTGCCCTGGTAGATTCGACCATCAGAATATGATGGCTGGTGGCTCAGAATAAGTGCCTTGGTCTCCTCTCAACTAGGTTGGATGGAATCGACGAGATAAGCCCTAGTTTCGTGCAACTACACAAAACCCTCTCTAACGCTTGCGCCCTCACTGGATGCATTGTACAATCTCTGCAATACTCCAGAAATGGCATAGTGAAATACCTAGATGGTATCTCTGATGAGCTAGGGTGTGTCTTCCAACACTGAAACCGATATGGGTGGTGGTTTCCTCCAGAAATCCACAAAACATCAAAGAGGTCGACTTCCTCCTCTGGAAATTTCTCTCAACATCAAATCCTAACATAATGAGGAATTAGGTTGAATTCCTCCTTTTATATCTTCCCCGATATAATTCTTCATTGAAATCACTTAATCTATTCACTTTTCCACCTAAGTTGAGTGATTAATTAATTAAGTCCCCCCTCAACACCTTTTTCTTCTATTTCTTCGTTGACTTAGGCTTAAATGACTTTTCCTATGCTTTTTGGCTTAATTCATCGTTTAACCATCTGTTCACCCTTATTTCTCCCCTTGTTCCATGTTTGCGCCTGGATATAGTCTATGAGAAAAGATAGACTACTAAGTCACTCCCTACTAGCCTACTCTTGGGAACAAGACATCACAATAGATGCCCTCAAAAAATGTGAAAAATAAAATAATTCCAAATTTTTGAGCAGGGATTTCAGTTGGGGTTGTTTCCCAATATCCCTTGGCTCGTACCCAACATAAATAAACCCCAACCTCTCAAGGATGGTATAAATGCACCATTGGGTGCTAGATGGGAGGAGGAACTGAGGTGCAAGATCATGCTGACAAAATTTATCAGCTTGCCTATACCGTTTCATTCTCTAAGTAGCATCGCATACATGGAAACTCATTTTCCAGTGTTCCTTCCTTCTCTTTATAACTACAGGGTGTGTTCCTATCCTTGTTGATTTATCCAAGGAAGAGCCTCACTGCTGAGTTGATTCTTGAAGTTCTTTGGAGGAACCCATGGTAGTTGGCTCCGAATCAGTACCGAAGGCTGAATTAGGTTGTAACTACCTTTCTCACATTGTTGGTAATATAAGAGTTCTCTTTCCCCCTATTGTGTGTTCATTGGTTCATTGTGTTGTCAAATTCCAATGTATTTCATATGTATCTTTAAATCTATGAAAATGATATATGCTATTTGAATATGTATCTAACTTGTAGCAACTTATTCTCAGTTTCCTATTGTAGGCTAGTTCTGATGGAGATCAGGAGGGCTTCAAGAAGCGAGAACATGGATCGACATCGAACGAAGGATTCAAAGTGTGAGGCCTTTCCTTATTTCTTTCTCTTTCTCTCTCCTTATAAAAGTAGTTATTTCTTGTATGCATTGATTTAGATGGGGATTGGTTTTGTCTTTTGAATTCATTCTTGCTCTCCTGTGACTTGACCAAAGGTCACAAGGGAAAAATCCCTTAAACAAAATTGGTGACCATACTGGGGCTTGATAGCACATAAATACCATGGCTTGAGGTCTCACAGATAGTAATATCAAACTCAAGAGGAAACACCAAATTACTTAGTCCAAGAGTGGAAATCAAAGGCTTACTTGCCCTCATCAGATACAACACCTGATCAATTGTCGAGACCTTGTCTTGAGAAGGCAAACATAATTGTAAAGATCCTTTCTTAAAAGAAATTAAACACTGATGATAATACGCCATATAATTCACTCGTGGTGGGGAAGAGTCTACTCGAACACTAGGAACACACAAAGGGGAAACCTGAGTTGAAATCGAACTAGGATGGTGATTATCAGTTGAAAGATGATCAATAATGACGATGCTTCTGTTGTGATGGAAATACATCACATGAAAGAGCATAGACACCAAAACCTTCATCCCATAAACATATTAAAGTCTAACGGGCCTAACACCACTAACATATCGATAAGAATAATCTCCCACATAAGGTGATAGGAAACTGAGGAAGAATCCCTAGACATTCACTAGGTCTTCTGTCGAAAGCTAGCAACTCACTGGTAGCTAACACAAGCTTGGGACAACCCAAAGATTACGAAGCCGAGGAGGATAAAATACTTGTAGAGGATCCTTTATCTACAACACATCGATGAACGCCTTTCAACATAGATTCAACTAGAACTATTATCTGGAAAGGTGCAAAAGAAGGAATGTGAGGCTCCACAGAATAATTCCAATCAAAGGAAACCATCCTAGGACTTGGAGGGGGCATACTCAAAGAGAGTGGAATGCTCCCTTGTTCAGAAGGTACTGAACTAGAAATGCTAAAGACATAATCAAAAGACACATCACTCCTTGAAAGGAGAGTGGGATCGACTAAAGATTGTATCAACGATGTCACTTCCTTAGACTTGTCATTCTCTAAGAGAAGAGTAGGATTGGAAGAAGATTGCATTGGCGCGACCACTTCCTCAACCACTAGATGAATAGATTGTTGGGAAATCGAAGATGACCCAGAACTAGAAGGACCTTCAGACAAGGACCACGCTCTTCGTACCATGGATATAGAAGGGCACAAATGAGTAAGGTGATTTCTCGTGCAAAGATTAAAAGGGAACTTAGGCTTACGTCCTATACGTCTAGGCTTCTCAATTGTATCAATGCCCCCAACATAGCTTGCAACGACTGGTGGGTTTCCCCCAACATGAATTGTAGTGGCTAGGTTCTAATATCCAACTTGACTTGCAGAGGTTGGTGACATTTGTCCAGTATGAATAGAAGTGAATAGAATCATTCTTCCAACATGTCTTGCAGTGGTTAGTTGCTTGCCCCCAGCATGACTCGCAGAGGCTGGTGACATGTCTCCAACATGACTAGTAGAGGTTGGTGACTTCTTATTCTTACTCTTTCTCCTCCTATTCATTTTAGACTTTTGGTTACTAGTAGCTGGACTTTTATCAAAAGAGATATAAGGAGTAAAGATAGACTTCACAGATGCATAAGGTGAAGGATCAACATCCATTCGATGCCCATGACATAAAGTTCTTATATGAGAAGCATCAAGAGAATTTGGGACATTCAGAGTGGTCCATAACCAAACCAAGAGTCCTACATTCAACCCATGAATGTTCAAAGTGGCCATGAAGGGGGCACCAACGTTTCCAAATAAAGGAAAATCACAAGAATCCCCTTGGGTAGGGGTCCCTTGGTTGGTAACCTCTAGAACTTTGGCCATAAATTTTTCATGCACAGGTTCTCCCCTCGTGGGATTGTTCATGTACTCCATAAAAGTCTCATGCACTGACTCTGGAAAACCGGTTGTTGGCCTTTGACCAAGTTTTGAGGAAACATTGGTCATGTTTGACTATTTTGTAACTTTTATAGGCTGGTCAAAGATGGAGCGCCCACGCGGAGCAGAGATTGCAGGATTTCACTCATTTTGTGGGCTTGTGGACCCATCAAAGGGTTTTAGGGTTTATGTAACGGGTTAAGCGATGCCATCCCATGGGTTAACCCATGATTAGACCGTTTTGTAATGTATAAATAAGTAGCTAAGTGATGAAATAAGTGGTGTGGCTTAGTGCATGACTACTTGTAATTGGCTTAGTGCATAACTACTAGATCTGGTTGGCTTTGTGCAAGAATGTGTTAAGGTCTTGCAGAGCTAAGTGCAAGTGTTTTGTAAGTTGCTTTGTGCACAGACGTTGTATGTAAGTGATCAATGCTATTGAGGAGTTAGCTCTGTGCCTTGAACCGATTTTGGGGAAGGTGGATCTAGTGCGCTGTGCCTAGATCACCTGTCCACTACAGAGTTGGGCTCTGTGGTTTTGTGCACAGGAGAAAATGAATGTAAGAATATTGAATACTAATAAAGAAGATGAAGAAGTTGGTGGATGTAGCCCCACATTGGGGTGAACCATGTATATCCTGTGTCTTTATTTTCTTTGTGTGATGTTGTTTATGTGGTTATTTTCTTAGTGTTGCTTTTATTATGTACAATGAAAGCATCTCATGTGTAGCCTAGTGCTTAATGGTGTAAACGAATGCGATATCTGAACTAATTCTATGTGCTAAGAGGTTTTAAGGGCTCGATCTTGATTGTCACTGCACTGATATGTAATAAGGGTCTTATCTGCGATGTGAATGAGATTCAATAACTAATGCATATTGTTTGCTAAGTGCTCTATTAAGTGTTGTAATCATAGATCTATGTCCCAGCCTGGTTGGAGACACTTGAGTCCTGCAACCCCCCTGCCTCTATCTCAGGTGAGAATTCATCTGCTTCGCATGTGTTTTCGAAAGGGCCGGTAGTTAGGGTTTTGTTGGTGCGTTGTTGAAGCTTTAAACCCCGGGTCTGCCCCTATGCCAACAAATGGTTTTGTTGTCGGGACCTGAAACTGTGATTTTTGGGAACTGAAGAAAAGAGAAAGCTCTGTGCATAGATTTGCTGCTATAGTGCATAATATTCTACTTGACTTGCGAAGCTCTATACTAAGAAATAAACCGGATCTGAAGACAAGAGGTAAGATCTTAAAGCTTTGTGCTCTAGTAAAGGTAAGATAAGTGGATTTTTTTTTTTGAAAATATGAATCTAGGTATGCTTGATAGATTTTGTTCTAGTCTGAAAACTAGGGCACAGTTAGAAGAAAGAGTTGATCTGAATAAATTTGGTAGAAATAGAGAAAAATATGTTATTCCTATGCATAGAAAGAATTTTTGGACTAATAAGTGGATGCAGGAACCTAGAAAGTATTTTTGCATATTGCAGGTCCAACATTGTGATCCCAGTGCACAGTACAAGAGAGGCTAGAACTCATTTAAAAGAAAGAGATGATTGACATTGTGTTATAATTGCAGAATATTGGGACATCTTTCCAAGGAATGCCCTGGTATAGGTCCTATTTGTCTTTGTTGTAAATCTATTGGTCACGAGGTTGAGGATTTCCCAAGGATGATTGATAAAGTTGAATAGATGAACATGAGACAAGAAAAATATAAATAAGGTCAAGAGACTAAGGATATATTAGAAAACCAGAAAGAGAAAGAATCAGAGAAAGCTCAAACTATGTTAAAAGAAGTAATGGATGATCACAGAGACATCAGTTTACCAGAGATCCTGAAAGAAAAACATCACATAGTTACAAGGATATAAGACTTCGACATAGACTGTGTATTGGATGACGAAACACATGTGAATATTATGCCAGAAAGCACTTGGGAAATTTTGGGAAAGCCTGCTATGATACCTTCATTGGGAAGGATAGGATTTTTTAAAGGAAAGATGATAACCCTATGTGGAAGAGTTACAAACATACCTATGATTTCTCATGAAACATCGACAAAAGAAGACTTCAAAGTTATTAGATTTGTTGAGAACAATGCCCCATTCCCACTTTTATGAGGAAATACTTGGATTGAGAAGGATCAGATCAAAAGGAAAGCAGAGGAGGAAGCTACCGAACAGAAAAAGAAATAATTAAGGGACTTCATAGCCATAAAAATAGTGTGACTAATAGAAGAAAAAGAGGATCAGTTGAAGCAACAAAGGGCCATAGAATTAGCTGTCAAAGTTGAAAGAACACATGAAGACTTAAAGAACCTGTCCATGCAAGAAAGAAGTATAGCCACCCCAGAAATAGCAAAAGAAGGAACATTAACTGTAGAATCTGTAAGATCACATCAACAGTGCAAAGTAACTTTACTAGGAGAAGATAAGAATAAGAATGGAAAGAGGAATCCAAAGACTCAGATCATAGGAAAGAAGGCAATGAAGTTCAGTAAGAAGAAATCCAAGATAGAAAAACTACGAGAAGTTCCAGAAAAGATTTCATAGGAGGCAGATCTGCAGAAGTTGAACCTCACCGGAATAGAAAAACCACACAGAATGGGACTTCTCCATGATGAAGCTATATGATCATTGGAGGCACCCCATCCGTTAGAATAATGCTCCATAATGACTAGAAACACATTTATTGATGGAAAG
>JZKD02S1214999.1:161603-193737 GCA_000966675.3 Picea glauca | reverse complement strand
GATGGTGCAATACACCTAGCTTGTCATCTTATAGTTGGTAATCTCGTCAGAAAGAACCGTCCGACACAGGTCACTGGATTTGTAGTAGACCTTGTAGAAAATTTCGTACAAGGAATGCAAATGAATTGGGTGAGTTACCTTGTCAATGAGTTGGAGAAGGACCGTTGGGAAGCACAAGATAAGGGATATGAATTTAATTTTAGTTGCCTACTGGTATTGATCGCATTTTTCACCTGGAAAATGCCAGAAGGAGAATCCTTCCCAGAAGATGAGGCATCAAAATCGTTGGTCGTGAGGTTCTCCACCTTGTGGTACACAAATGATATGGCGAAGCAATGGCAATTGAACGCGGTGTTCAATGCTTAATACCTACAACTGAAGCACGCCATTGAGGCATTTCCACGAATGACCCCGAATACACTGCACCACTAGAGGCTGCTAGCGAATTTCTATGCAGCTCGACACTTTATCTACATCATTGCGTGCAAGGATGAAAGTAAGGAGGAGTTGCAGTCCTATTATACACTGACCAACAAAGATATGGAGGAGATAACCAAATAATGGCCAACATAATTCCTTGTATCAGTCGAATATGTATAACTCTCAGACCCCGACATCATTAGAAGTCCATTGGTCACCTGGGTCGAGCATGATGGACAAACTAGCATGAAGAAAAAGAAGAAAAAGGAGGAAGTGAATAACATAGAAACTGATGAGGAGGAAAATGCATCAGAGGGAAGTAGGCCTGACTCACCCACAGGAGGAGGAGGAGATGAAGTGAACCAAGAATAAGGAGGGGAAGAATAAGAAAAGCAAGACAAAGGATAAGTTACACCGCCGAAGGATCCCCTTACTGAGGCCGAAACATCAAAGAAAAGGAAGGTTTCTCTGCATAAACCTTCAACAAGAAAGAAGACCCAAGCCAATAAGCCTCAGTCAAAGAATGTGCGCACAGTGGACGATGTTGATCTCATCATCACAACCATAGAGGACACTTTAGAGGATATCTTGCAGAGACATGAAGCAAAGGAGGAGAAGTTGTATAAAAGAATCGAGAAGGAGCTGAAAGACATACAACAAGCTATTCATTCAAGCCGCACAATAATGATTGTGCCTTCATCGTAAGAAATTGTAGAATTGGGGGATGAGCCCACCCAATTACGAAGGCTAGAATATGCAACAAAGGCTCGACTTCGTCGATTACTAGAAGAAAAGGAGTAGGCCACATAGGCCTTGAAGTAAGAAAAGGAGGAGGTCCTAGAGAAAATTTGAGTTGCGCAGAAGGATAAAGATGAAATTCGGGCGATGTTCGAGGAGGATAAAGAGAGGATGAAGAAAGAAAAAGACCAACTTCTCACAGAGAAGACTGTAGTCAAAGAGGCAGTGACTAAAGAACTTCGCTCTATGTCGGGCTTGGCACATGAGGAAGAAGAGTTAACCGATATACAAGTGGGGAAGCTCGTTGAGGTCATTCAACAACTTCAAGCGAGAGTAATGGAGCTAGAGATCAAAGAAGTGTCGAGCACTCTGCAATAAGTGTGCGATCAAAGGGAAGAAACCAACAAGAGTGCAACAAAAAGAATCAGGGCACTCGCCTCAGAATGTAAGCAACTGAGTGATTAGAGTGCACAGACCTATGAGTGCCTTGCAGAAGATTCAAAGCTGAATAAACTAGAAGCACATCTCCAAGAGGAAAAGTAACTTGCATCCACCATGCAAGCACAAATGAAGCTTCTTATTTCAGTTGAGAAAATGAAGTGATCACAGGAGAAATGCGCAGTCCAACAGCAGGTTACTGCCATCCATAGCAAAGTCATGGAGGTGACACAGAGACTCCAGCTGATGCAGGATGGCGCCTACATTCTTTTTGAAGAGATTGAAGGACAAGGCTCACAGATGGACCAGATGGTCACGATAGTAGAACAATGCCTAGAAGGGCCTGTTATAGAGTATGTGATTCAAGAGTTCACCAAGTAGGAAGCTAAGGTGAAGCAACAAGTCAAGGTAGCTCAAGCTAAAATTGAGGCCTTTGAAGCAACACTGCCCAAATTTGAGTGACTCGGGATGAGTCACAGGTGAGTGTTGGGGTCATGTTGTCCCTTGACCAAGTTTTGAGGAAACATTGGTCATGTTTGACCATTTTTGGGACTTCGACAAGCTGGTCGAAGATAGAGCACCCAGGCGGAGCATAGATAATGGGATCTCACTCATTTTGTGGGCTTGTGGACCCAACAAAGGGTTTTAGTGTTTATGTAATGGGTTAAGGGATGTCATCCCATGGGTTTATCCACGATTAGGCCTTTTTTTAATGTATAAATAAGTAGCTAAGCGATGAAAGAAGTAGTGTGGCTTAGTGCATGACTACTTGTAATTGGCTTAGTGCATAACTACTAGATCTAGTTGGCTTTGTGCAAGAATGTGTTAAGGGATTTTAGAGCTAAGTGAAAGTGTTTTGTAAGTTGCTTTGTGCACAAACATTGTATGTAAGTGCTTTGTGCTATTGAAGAGTTGGCTCTGTGCCTTGAACCGATTTTGGGGAAGGTGGATCTAGTGCACTATGCGTAAATCACCGATCCACTGGGGAGTTGGGCTCTATGGATTTGTGCACATGAGTAGATGAATGTCATAGAATTGAAAAATAATAAAGAAGAAGAAGAAGTTGGTGGACGTAGCCCCACACAGGGGTGAACCACGTATATCCTGTGTCTTGATGTGCTTTGTGAGATGTTGTTTATGTGGTTATTTTCTTAGTGTTGTTGTTATTATGTACAATGAATGCATCTGATGTGTAGCTTAGTTCTTAATGGTGTAAATGAATGTGAGATCTGAACTAATGCTATGTGCTAAGAGGTTTTACATGCTTGATTTTGATTGTTACTGTGCTGATCTGTAATGAGGGTCCTATCTACAATGTGAATGAGATTCAATAACTAATGCATATTGTTGGCTAAGTGCTCTGTTAAGTGTTGTAATCACAGATCTGTGTCCCATCATATTTGTGGACACTTGAGTCCTGCAACCCCCCTGCCTCTACCTCGGGTGAGAATTCATCTGCTTCACAGGTGTTGTCGAAAGGGCCAGTAGTTAGGGTTTTGTTGGTGCGTTGTTGAAGCGTTGAACCCCGGGTCAGCCCCTATGCCAACACCGGTGGTATAAAAACCCATGCCTTCTAGGAGGCGACTCCACACTTTCAAGAGAAAGACTAGGGGTCTTTCTTGACCAACAGAGCAATTGGTCAACTGCCCGGAATCAATGATCCAAAAGCGGTAATACTGAAACAACCTAAGGCCAAATACACAAAGAATAAATCCAACAAAAATCCCTAAGAGAAACATCACAAACAAACAACGTTTCCAAATCTTTAGCCCAAGTGGATGAGGTCCTGAGTCCAAAGTAATGAAAAAGTGGAAATGGACCTCCCATATGAAGGCATGGGTTGATTAAGTCCCGTGGACCAACGAATGAAGGAGTGAGAAGCAATTATCCTGACCTCCACTAACCAGCCTTATTCGGTGCAAGTACCCACACTTCGCAGGGCACCCTCCAACAATACTGAAAAGTGTGATACAAAATTTGCCCCAGGTACCACGAGAAACCCATGTAGTCACCTCTAAGATACCTAGGAAAAGTAGCTAAGGTAACCAACTCACAGTCAACATTTGGGGGGTATAGTTGATGGTCGAGATCGAACATATGGGAAAGGTAACAAAGCCCAAAGCTTAGAAAGCACTGCCTCTCACTAAGGTAAATGAACTAGCAACACCCCCAATATATGATCTCTCCACTACGCTCAGTTAATATTTGGAGGGAAATATCCTTGACTCTCCTTTATGTGAACTCCCGTTTATCTCCAGTGTTAGAGGAGGCTCCCGACTATACTTATACAAAAATTGGATTTGAGACTCTCCCTATCTCAGACTACAAAAAATGGATTTGAGACTATCCCTATCTCAGACTATGAAAATTGGATTTGAGACTCTCCCTATCTCAGAATCCTATGTTTTCTTTGTGTCCTTGGAGAGTTATCTCTCCAATCCTAATCCAAGGCACTAACCCTAAATTTGTTTGTGAACCCTAGAAACAAAGTTTAGTACATTTTAAGTTTAGAGTTCATTTTAGAGGGTGTTTTTACTCAAAGGGTATGGAGGTGCAACTGATGTTGTTTGAGGCTTTTGTAAAACTGAAACTTATAAGAACACTGGAAAAGAAAACTTTACACTAATCCTTCAAATGAAAAAGATTTTTAAAAATAAAATGCATGAAGAATCATTCAAACCTTTAAATGCAATTTTCTTCTTTCCAATGCAAGATGACAATGCAACCTTTTGAGAAAAGCAAAAGAAGAAAACAAAGGATGTTCTTTCTTATTTTTCTTTTTAAATTTTAACCACCCCTCCATTACGACTAGGAAAGCGAAGCACAATAGGATTTTTTTTTTAAGCATTAGGAAATTAGCATCAGCACATAATTCAAGCAACGCATAATCAAATGACATCATAATTAAAAGAATTACAAGCGTCTCATCGTCGTAATCAAATAACTTCGCAACCAACGCATCAACATAATTAGTAATGACACATAATCAACACATCATTACATTTAGGTAACGACACATAATCAACACGCATCATAAATGGTGACGCAAGATCAATTCATCACGATCAACTGGAATCATCAATACTTTTAATTTCTCAAGTCATCACATAAATATAACCTAAGATAACATAAATATAACATAAACATAACATACGTATAACATAAAGATAACATAAAGATGACATAAAGATACTACCTACCCAACCTACCCTGCAAGTTTAGGACCTCCAAGATACATAAGCAACGCTCAAGCCTAGGATTCATCTGATTGATTTTGACCATTTGAGGTCTGACGGCTGGCGATTGTTCTGAGGAACAAGGAGGTATCTACATCCCACTAACACAATCAAGTCCAAAACCAACTAGATAAATCAACAACATCAATGATAATCAATGGCTCAAGAATGTTCTATTAACCAATCACACATCCATAAATTCCAAGACACAAGAGAATTTAATTACTAAATCAATCATACAATGACATAAAATAAAGCCCATTGTAATCAACTTTATTTATTTTCAAGGTGCAAAAGAAGAACTACTTTACTTCAAGGCGCAACATTAATCAACCATTTAATTCAACAATAAACAACATCATCTCAAGGTGCGCGAGTGATCCAAATTCCGAATTAAACATAAACCAACATCATTCAATGCACACAATTCATCTATTCACTTAATCATTTACACATCAACAACAATTTGACGCAAGAGTAAACAAACTTAAAATAATCACATGTCAACATAATAAATGGTGCAAGAGTAGTCAACTCATTTTTAACGATGCTAGAGATCATAAATACTTAATAAATCACATGTCATTATTAATCTACATGCACAAGAGTAATTAACTTATTTTTAATGGTGTTAGAGATCTATATATTCCATCCATCAACATCAATATTTTTCAAGAAGCATAGTCATTGAAACACTCAAGGAAACACTTTAAAAATTCAAGAACCCCAAGATGTGAGAGAGAGGCCCAATTTTGTTGTTGGGATACTCAAGTGACTCAGAACCCTTATTATTATCTCCAATCAAATTGACAAATTGGAAAAGTGAAAAATCTAAAAGGGTGTCTCTATTGTATTTATTTCTTTAAATAGGATAAAAGGGCACAATGGATGGAATAAATGCCTTTCATAGAATGGTACTATACCACTATTTTTCAATTCCACACACACAACATGATGAGCTTAAATAACTTGAACTATATAAATGATAAAGAATACAATATTTCTTCATGTATAGAAAGTGGTTAGCAATAATCCATCATTGTGAACATCACCTCAAAATGTCAACAAAGAAACTAAAATGGATAATAATAATAAATTGTAACAAATGAAAAGATCCCAAACCAAAGGAAGAGGTGGTGGGGAGGATTCACCATAAAGGTAGGGTTTAGACAAACTTGGGCCCACCCCAATAGAGCATTGGATGCACTATATAAAACTCTCTCTCTATATATAAAACTCTAAGATGGTCATGCATGTAATACCAAGTAGATAATTGTAAAAAGAAAAAGCCCAAAGTTTCCAGAATTTAATAGGAAAAATACACCGAGTTTAGTTTAAAAGCTGTGTGAATTGTTTTTAAAGAGATCATAGAGGAAGATTACATCTGGTGAACCCTTAAGGACACAAAGTATAATCTACATGTTGGGCAAATTAACTGTCATACACATAGATGATTCAAGGGAAAAACGCCACGAGGGAACTCTAAATCTGGTAGAAATGGTTTAAAAATGCAACAACATTTAATCCACTTAGAAAATAATTCAGATATCATAAAGAGAACGTAGACACATTCAATCCACTCATAAATAATTCAGATACCATAAAGACTAGCGTATAGACACTAACCGAACTTAGAGAAAAATCTAGATGATGGAAGCTGGACAAAATCCTTGGGGAAAAACGCAGAGAAGCACCAAGTAAAATCACAGAGAAGTATCATGTAAAATCACATAGAAGCACCAAGTAAAATACATTGAGTAATTAGTGGCAAATTGCAGAGGAAAAACAAGTAAAATTGCAGAGAGGCACCATGCAAATTCACAGAGAAGAACCAAGTAAAATACGTTGAGTAATAAGTGGCAAATCGCAGAGGAAAACCAAGTAAAATCATAGAGAAGCACCATGGAAATTCGTAGAGGAAAACCAAGTACAATCCCAGAGAAGCACCATGCAAATTCGCAGAGAATCTATGGGTTTAAATTTTTGTTGAGTGCAACCAAAACTGCAAAGGAAAATATAATGGATAAATTCCCTGAGTGCAACCAAATTGCAGAGAATCTATGGGTTTAAATTTTGCTGAGTGCAACCAAAAAACAGAGAAATATATGGGTTTAAATTTGCTGAGTGCAACCAAACTGCAAGGAAAATCTAATGGATAAATTCGTTGAGTGCAACCAAATCACAGAGAATCTATGGGTTTAAATTTTGCCGAGTGCAACCAAAACACAGAGAAATCTACGGGTTTAAATTCTGAGTGCAACCAAACTGCAAGGAAAATCTAATGGATAAATTTGTTGAGTGCAACCAAATCACAGAGAATCTATGGGTTTAAATTTTGTTGAGTGAAACCAAAACACAGAGAAATCTATGGGTTTAAAATTGCCGAGTGCAACCAAACTGCAAAGGAAAAGGGAGAGAAATCGCTGAAGTCTGATGTATGAAATTGCTAAGCAAAGGGGGGGTAGGGACAAAGCCTTGACTCCTCCAAAACACAAATAAAAATGAGGGGAAATTAAACATAAAAGAACATAGAATAACGTATGTTGGGAAAAAACACAGAGACCAAATAAAGGATGGAAAACACATAGATATTACAGATAAAACATCAGATACAAATTTTAAGATAAATTTCATAGCCATCCATTAACTCACAAAAATTAACATCAATGAATACAACCTCATAAATAAACTACATCTATATATAATCCAAACTTATTACATTCAATCTTACATAAGAAATACCATAACAACAAATGACGATGATAGACTTGGAGACGATTCCCGCAATTGGCGTCCCTCCTTCTTTCCCCTGCTCACTAATCATTGAGGCCTCACTGATACCTCCCAACCGACGCTAGGGGTACTCTTCTTCCCCCTTAGCCCCCCGAACGGCAAAGGGGCCACTCACAACCACAACCAGAAATCCTCTAGCTCCCATCTCGCCTCGCAAGGTAGAGCCACCTCTCTCTCTCTCAAGCTGGGTATCCGAACTCTCACAAGTAAAACTAGTCATAATTTCTACAACATAACCTTACTCATAACCAATGTGTTCATTCCTCCTCTTAGCCATTTGTTTTATATAATTTCCTTAGTGACAACTTTCCATTTGCTCATTTATTATTATTATTATTTTTTAATTCAATTAGGAATTATTCCCCCCATACACTTGTCACCCATTCCCTTAGTTGCACCAATAAATCCACATTTTAATTTAAATAAAATTCAATTTCTCTCACCCATCCTAAAATCGCTCCTAAAATCACTCCTAGTTGTCCCTTTATTCCTTTTATTTCCCATTTATGACTGACGCCTTTCTAAAATGAAGTTGAGTTAAAATAGGAATGTTCTCTAGTTAGACTATACTCTAGATACCTTTCTATGATTACACATTCTTGTACACTTTATTCCTTTCTTATTTTAATTTCTAAATTGGTATTTACTTGCACAAAGTGTATTAAATCACATCTTTAGATTTTATTTATTTATTTTTATTTTTTAAATTGATTTACTTCACCCTCATTATTTAATTTATAAATTAGTTTTTAGTCTTCTCACTCATCTTAGACTTAGGCTTAGTTACATTTTTATTTGCACGAGCTTAGATCCTTATGGATTATGCTTAATAAATTCATTCTTTAGTTAACTAATTAATCAATTAATTAATTTGGCAGGTGCTCAAGATTTTATAAGGTTTAGCATTCGCTCAAAGTTTTATAGCCCCCCCCTAGATTCATTGACTCATTTTTTTTTAAATACTACGACGGGCCCTTCAAGACGCACTTCGTGCTCCAAGGGTGCCACTCGCCTTGATTCAAATTTTAATTACGCGACGTTCCCTTCAAGACACATTATGTACTCCAAGGGTGCCACTCGCCTTTGACTGGTTTTGGTAGTTGTCCAACCCTTAGAGTCAATACTCCATTCAGGCGACCTTGTGAGAGACTAAGGGCCTCTAAGGAATAAGGAACCTGTCTCATTCTGCCCTCACAACATCATGGATCTCTCGAATTAGGTAATCGTTAACCTACAATTCAAGCCACGGAAGGAGTGCTAGTAGGTTGTGACAGGGATGCTACCACACCTCTCCCTCAATATCTGGTTGCTGTGCATGGTCCCTTTACTCCTTATGTGAGTCTGATTATCAAGAAATCTTCAGCCTGCATCCATCAACGAAACAATGTCAATTATCCATAAACAACATCATAATATACCCGATCATATGTCACATATACATAAATAAAATACTCAAACCAATACAATCCACTCCCCGAATCGATCCCAGTCCAAGGAGGTCCATTGATGCCATCGACATCCTCAATATATCAAGTGTCCTGCACACTCAGGGGAAACTCATCAATAACATCTATCAATACATAGATATCAAATAACATAACATCATAATCCATCAACATCATCATAAGAATCCATAAGTGAACAGACAACCATATACTAAAACCGGATCACTTGCATGCAAGTGTCCTCAAAGAATAAATCAATAACATGTGTTTGCAAGAGTGAGATGTTACACACACCCCCTCTTGTTTTAAACTTCATCCCAAAGTTTCACATTATATATATGTAGTAAATAAAGCATATGACAAGATCTAAATGTCTAACTATCAAATAAATATGGAAAGTGCTGGCGCATATCATATGCGTCCTCCCAGGTAGTCGAGTGTGGACTATAATTGTCCCACTGGACCTTGACTTGATCGATTGTTCAACGCCACAGTTGTCGAATGTGATGGTCCATAATGAGGATTGGCTCCGCTGTGAGTGCACCCTCGCCTGACACCTACAAGGAACTCATGTCAATCACATGTGTAGGATCACTAACTTAATGTCTCAAAACAAATACATGAAAAACATCATGCATACGCCTCAAAGAATCAGGCAAGGCTAGTTGATAGGCCATGGGCCCTTTCTTTTCCACAAATTTGAAAGGTCCCACAAACCTAGGAGAGAGTTTAACACCCTTTCCAAACTTGATCGAACTCTTGTGCGGTTTTACCCGCAAGAAGACTCGATCACCAACTTCATAACTACGATCAACGTGATGCATATTGGCATAACTTTTCTGTCGATCTTGCACTTATTTAATCCTTTGTCTTATCATTTGAATTTGTTCTTCTATTTCTTGGATTGCTTCTGGTCTTACAAGGACCCTATCCTCAAGTCGATCCCATCTCAAAGGCGTCTGACACGACCACCTGTAAATAAACTCAAATGGTGCCATCTTAATGGTGCTTTGATAGTTGTTGTTGTACACAAACTATACCAGTGGAAAGAACTCTTTCCAACGCTTCTATTGGTCCATCACATGCATACGTAACATATATTCCAATATTTGGCTTGTTCTTTCTGTCTACTTGTCTGTCTCAGGGTGATAAAATTTACTAAAGTTAAGATGGGGTCCCGAGGCCTCTTGGAAACTAGTCCAAAATCATCATGTAAACATTGATCCTCGATCAGATATGATCCATTTAGGAATGCCATGCAATCTCACAATCTCACTGATAAAAACTCTAGCTATATCTAGCACCTGATACGTCGTACGCACATGGATAAAATGTGCACTCTTCTTCAGAGTGTCAACTACCACGAAAATCGAGTCGTGCCTCCTTGTCGTCAACGACAATCCCACTATAAATTCCATCGAAATGACCTCCCATTTCGATTCTAAAATAACGTGTGGTTGTAGTAATCCTACCAGATGTCTATGTTCAACCTTCACTTGCTGACATTCTAGACATCTCATCACATAGTTAACTATGTCCACCTTCATTCCTTTCCATAAGAATAAGGGCTTAAGGTCTTCCCTCATCTTCATGAGTCTTGGATGAGCCACATACACTTCTCTATGAGCTTCTCTTAAGATCAAACTTCTCAATTCGTTGTTAGGCGATAAGTAAATCTAGTTATTATACCTCATTAATCCATCGTTGTCCAATGTGAATTCCTCAAACTTTGGTACCAACATGGTGTCTTGTCCGATATTTTCCTTAACCTCTTTATACTAGTCATTGTCTTACTGTATAGTTAGAATATTTTCTTGAAGATTTGTCTGAAGAGGTATCACCGAAAATATGTGTGGACTTTGACTCAATGCATCTGCCACTTTGTTCACCATTCCTTTTATGTAGGTAATCTCAAAATCATAATTTTGGAAGTTATTATGCATGTAATTTTGTGGTCAGGGCTTGTTTTTCCTAAATTAGGTTTTGTGAAATCGCGGGCTGAAAGATGCAGGGCTTGGAAAGAAATGACAAGGATGTGAAGGAATGAATTTTAGATCTCTTTCTTATCATTTTTGAGGGAATATTTTAGGGGTTTTCACCCAACTGAAGTTGGATTCTAAAACCCTTAACGTGTGTAAAACAAGGTTCTTGAGTGACCTTTAATGGATTCTATGAAGCAGATAGAAATCCGTTTGATAATGGACTCCTCTATTCATAGCTTCCTATCTATAGACGACTCTTGCAAGATTTATGTTGGCTTAGAGATGCCCAATATATGTGTTCTATGTAAATCAACAATATAACTCGTCGGGCTGTCGAGACGATCCTTGGTCAAACGGGACTTTGAAATTCTCTCACCAGGGTTCCGTTCTCTCTCTTCTTTCATCTTGTTTTATGTAATATTTAATATTTAAGTCAATTTAGGATGTTGTCATAGTCTATTTATTCTAGCAACAGGTATGTGAATCCCAAGCCCCAATTGTCGTGGGTTTTCACTATTATTGGACAACCTTTGGATGATTGTTTCCCATATCAACCTTTTATCTCTACTGAATGTATGAGCCCATTACCATAAATTTCGAAGCCAATTTCCTACTTGGATTCTTTCACCTGACACTGACACTGATTAGAATAGGTGATATCAAATCCTTGTATTGTTTATATGATGATGTGATTAGTGTTGATATTATGGTAGCTGCGGGAGGTATTAACCTCCACATGTAACCTTGACAAGGATAAAATATCCTGGGAAGCACGAAGAAACCCTAAAGACTTGGACATAACCCTAGAAGAGAAGTCGACTAAGGAGAATATTTTATATTAAGTATTTAGCCTCCAGAAAGAGAAGTCGGCCCATACAACTTAAAGAGAACAATATAAATATAGGTTGCTAGAGCTCATTTGATACACAACAACTCACAACTGCAGAAAATCAGTAAGTGAACAAGTCCGGAGAGTAGCTGGACATCTATTGCAACTAGTATTTTCGGTCTTGGGCTTGGACTTTCTCTTGCTTATGGTTTCGAATTTCTGCTTGGTATGCTAACTATGGCGAGTGATGCACTACCTTGATTGGTTATTTGGCCTAGGGTTTGCTTCCATAATTATTCTTTGTCAAGGTTAAGGTTCTCGGGGGTGGCTTCGGCCTATGTTGGGTGACAATATTGCTATATTGTCTATGGTTAAATGAGCACACCTATTATTTATAACTTGGTGCTATGTTCCTACCATTCCGTTTATGTCCCTGGTTTCTTCCTACAATCACTCGTCTCTGTCCCTCATCATCGGTCAAAATCAATTGTTTCGTCTTACATTTGAGTATCACATCATGTGATTCCAACCAGTCCATAAGATCCTAAGATCGTGACGTATAGGTTGGCCTTCGTTACAAAATCTCCCTGGTTGAGGCTACAGTCCGTAACCTTTCCTCCAACCTTCTGCTTGGCACTTGAAGCCATTTCCATGTAGCTAAACTTGTCATGTTCGACTGCCTTTACCTTAATTGTTTTTAGCATTGCACCAAAAATAAATATCTCTGTAGCATCGGGATCTATCAAAATACTAAAGGTTTGGTCAGTGATGGTACCTGACGTCTCGAGCACAACATAATGGTGCTCAGCCTAGAAATTATTCACCGCTGCATGAATCTGATGGGACTTGCCCAAATATCCTATTGTAGTGTGTCTGGCTGATCCAACTGCTCTGTCCCTCTCAACTGGACAATCATGCTGGTAATGTGGCTCTCCAAATGTCCAACATCTGGTCTTCGGTCCAGTACTCCTAGTCCCCGAAGTAGAAGTTGTTGGCCCACCAGCCTGAAAAACTGGTCTATTCTCTCGAACATGCCTAAAATACTGCTGTTGCAAACGACGCTGGTGCTGGTGTTGTGGTCCTCTATAGGCAGTCTGTTGCTGAGGCACCAGTCACCATGGTGCCAGGAACGTGGATCCTCTCGAAGTACCTTGATACCTTGATGAATGTCTAGCTGGCATCTGATGCTACTACACACCAGATGTCTCATGTCCTGTTAGTCTTGCAAGAGTCCTGCCCTGACCCCCATTGATCATCTCTTCCTCAGCTATGAGGGCCTTCTAGACTACATCGTGCAACGTTTGAGGCATTAGGATCCTCACTTTCACACGAATGCTGACGTTAAGGATGAACACAAACTTGTTGACCTTGAGCTTCTCAGTGTTCATATGTGGAGCATACCTAAGCAACTCCATGAATCGGGCCTCACACTTGGGCACCATACGACCACCCTATCACAAGGCGTTGAACTCATTGAGTTGGTTCTCAATGAATTCCTCTGAAAAATACCTCTCCCAGAAATGCTCCTCAAATATTTCCCATGACACATCTTCGACGACCATGTTCAGTTGCGGTAGGAGCGTATTCCACCATAGAAGAGCACTCCTTTCAGCTGAAAGACTTCCATACAAACTTTCATGTTGGAGGTGTAGTCGCGAAGTGTGAAGCACATTGCCATGTTCTCCAACCATGCCTCGATGACTACATCATCTGTGACACCCAAGAACTCAAGAAACTTTACCTTCTAGAGTTCTATGTGAACACTACCAGTACCGATTGAGGCGTGCTACGGACCCTTAGGAGGTATAGACGCCTTGGCCTCATCTCTATCTAGACCGTTAATCAAGGCCTCTAACATCCTCTGAAATGATCTCATCAACCCAACCACATCCTCCACAACAATATTCTCCTGTCCAATAACCTTCTCTTCTCCTTGGGGGTTAGACCCCTATGGTGTGGATGCTACTGGAGGCGTCACACCTCTTCCCCTAGCACCACCTCATTTGCCTCCAATACATCCTCTAACCATGATTACCTGCAAGGACACAATTCAAATTAATTGGCAATAAATTATTAATAAAGTGTTTAATACAGTGGAAGCCGTAATGATCCCAAGTCGCGGGGTTGAACCCGCTCTGATACCATATTTAACCACCCCTCCGTTACTACTAGGAAAAGCAAAGCACAATAGGTAAAACTTTTTTTAAGCATTAGGAAATTAGCGTCAACACATAATTCAAGCATCGCATAATCAAACGACATCATAATTAAAATAATTAAAATCGTCTCATCGTTGTAATCAAATAATCTCACAACCAATGCATCAACATAATTAGTAATGACACATAATCAACACATCATTACATTTAGATAATGACATATAATCAACAAGCATCATAAATGGCGACGGAAGATCAACTCATCATGATCAACTGGAATCATCAATACTTTTAATCGCTCAACTCATCACATAAAGATAACCTAAGATAACATAAGGATAACATAAAGATAACATAAGGATAACATAAATATGACATAAATATACTACCCGCTCAACCTACCCTGCAAGGTTAGGACCTCTAAGACCCATAAGCAATGCTCAAGCCCAATACTCATCCGATTGATTTTGACCATTTAAGGTCTTAGAGCTGGCGACTATTTTGAGGAACAAGAAGGCATGGGCTGGTTGGAATTGCATGATGCGATACTCAACTATAAGACGAAATGGTTGAGTTTGACCAATGATGACGGATAGAGATGAGTGATTGTAGGAATAAACTAGGGACATAAAATGAATGGTAGGCACAAAGCACCATAATCAATAATTCAAGAAACACATCCTCAATCTGTCAAGTGTCCTGCAAACTCAAGGGAAGCTTGTCAATAACATCTGTCAATACATAGATATCAAATAACATAACATCATAATCCATCAACATCATCATAAGAATCCATAAGCGAACAAACAACCATATACTAAAACATGATCAATTGCACGCAAGTGTCCTCAAAGAATAAGTCAATAGCATGTGCTCGCAAGAGTGGGATGTTACAAAAATGCTTTAAGGTGATTCATGGATCCCCCCAGCCATGAGGTTTTTTTTTTTTTTTTTAAATGAAAATCATTTTGCTTTAAAATACAAGCTAAAAGTAAGCTAAGAACACTAGGAAACCAAGAGCAAGATATTTTTTAAAAAAGCCAGATTTTTCAAAGACTTTAACCAACAATTCAGAGAATCAACAAACTCAGGGGGCTCAGTAAACACTGAAAAACCAACTTAGACCAACCAATCTCTGAGCGAAAGACTTAAAATTTCAAGCCAAATATAGAGGGGCGCAACTATGTTAACTACAACACACGGATATCCGCGGGTCATAGAAGTGAAAAACATGGATGTCCGCGCCTTACAAAAAGACAAAGCATGGATAAGTTAGTTACACTTCAAAAATAAAAGTCAACCCAGAAGAGGGGCTTGCAAAACTTATGGAAAATTTTCTAAATGATGAAAGCTCTAAGAATAAAGTCCAAAAAATAGGAAAAATTGCAAGAACCTTAAGACAACCAAAGAAACCCTAAAATCGATCAAAATTAGGAGAGTCCCCAGTATGGTCGCCAATTCTGTTTAAGGGATTTCCCCCCTGTGATATTTGGTCAAGTCACAACAGATCAAGACCAAATTCAGAAGACAAAACCAATCCCCATCTAAATCAACACATATAAGAAATAACTACTTTTATAAGGAAATAGAGAGAAAGAAAGAAGGAAAGGCTTCATACTTCGAATCCTTTGTTCGATGTCGATCCCTACTCTCATTTCTTGAAGCGCTCTTGATCTATGTTGAAACTAGGCTACAATAGGAAACCAAGAATAGGATGCTACAAGGTAGTTACACATTCAAATAACATATAACATGTGCATAGATTTAAAGATACATAGGAAATACATTGGAATATAACAACATAATGAACCAATGAACACACAATAGGGGGAAATAGAACTCTTCTATTACCAACAATGTGAGAAAGTTAGTTACAACTTGATTCAACCTTCGGTACTGGTTTGGAGACAACTGCCCTAGGTTTTGTTGAGCACTCAACACACCCTAAAAGTCTATGTCCATTATTTTTACTTTTTGGGTACCACTTGATCCTTTGCACTGTTTATTTTGCCTTCAGTATGAAACTAATACCTGGGCTTATTTTTCATATTTGTTTTTTCTAAAGTTTGCTTGAACATACAACAAAGAATTATCTTAACCATTAAAGGGTATTTAACAACTACTTAAGGAATCGACAAACTAAATCTCTCCCCAACGCGCTTAGGAATTCGGCAAGGGTATCGCCGAAGACCGACCCATTCGGCTTCGGTAGGAAAATGAAAAGGTAAGCGTCGCACAAAGAGAAGAGCGATATCGCTGATTGCCAACACCCGACGCGATTTTGGCGTCAGGAGGTTACAAAATGAAATACACATTAAATTTTACTTTTTAAAATGTCGATCCTTGACCTCCAAGCTAGAAAGACACGACATGATAAGACGTTTTAACCCTCAGATTCGCTAGGTACGACGCATTTAAGGTGTTAATGAAATCACGGATCACACATTAGTTGCTAATCTGTGCACAAATAAAAATAAATCGTTTAAACTTGCCGATATAATGCATTTGAATCCACGCCTCCACCCTCGACCAGTTACAATTTAATTGCGGAGAACCAATGGTAGTTTATTTTTGAATTACATTTATTACTCGTATTAACTGGTTGATATGACAGATAGAGTCTCTCCTGTTATATGATGTCGAGGTCAGTGTGCATGATCCTATTCTGCACGACAAATAGTTTAGAACGAACAGAGGAGCAGGGATAACGATATAGAGAAGTCGCCCAAAGTTTAGTGAGTATTAGACAACTAGCCTAGCAAGCATTACAGGTATGTATCCACTCGTGGTGTTTTATTATTCCTTTTATGTTCTCAACCCAAATCTGCTTTGTACACATGTTTAAAGGATTTTTTAATTGCAGGAACAATGCCTCCAAAGAAACCCTCCACCAGGAAATCCCCAAGGGCGCCAAATCTGCAAGAACCAGAACTAGGAGAGGGATCCTCCCCAACAGTTGCAAGACAATTAGAATTTGCCCCCAAACCGGTGCCCGTCATTAAGACAACTACCAAGAATGCCTTCATCCAACCCTTGGACTTCGGGGACACAGAGGAAAACATTGGAGCCAAAACAACATTCCCTCGATGGGAAGAATTGTTTAAGAATATAAAGAAGGAAGAACCCCTCGAGTATACCCCGCACAATGATCCTGATACAAGGAAGCTCGATGATTATGTCCTCCCAAACATCCGTAGGGCTTATATACACATGGTGGAAAGTTGAACTACGGTGTTTCCTTGCATTGAGCTCCTAAAGTGGCTCATTGACCACACCGATGCACATAAATGTTTGATTAATGATGATAATGGTGGATGCGTCAGGGTTTTCTTGCAATCAAAGGTTCAAAGTTACTACAAGCTCAGGGAGTCAGAAGAAAAGTTGAGCACTGATTTTGTTCTGAGTTTCTATGCATCACACGATACCAACAAAATCATGGCGTTGTGGTGGAGGGAAGACAAAAAATTCACGAATCGGACTGCCGACTTGTACCCAACGACCAATCTAAGAAAACCATACATATACTTGATGGCTCTTCGCCGCAGGTTGCATGGAGAGAAAGATTTCTCCCGGTTTTCAGAGGCTTGGATGCCCCTAGATTATACGGTGACCATTTCAGGCATGGGTTTCAATTGGGGTGCCATCATCTCCAAACAGTTAAGCACTTGCATAATATAAGACCAGATGCCAAAAGAGGGGGAAAACCCCTCCTTCTACATGCCCTCGTATCCGTTAGACATCATCTGCACCAATAACGTTTTCTATGGAATGAGCTTGAACTGGCACTCCTCAGAGCTCCCAATCCATGTTTAATTCAACATCTTATGGGATAATAGGTAAAAAAAATCCTATGCTCTTATCTGTGATCAGTTTATTACACGTATCTATTTTTTGTTGTTCAGGAAAGAGTGCCTTAGGCTATCAAAAGAAGCAAAAAAGGTTATATCCAAAATGGGTCACTGGTATATAGATGAACGCGAAACCTACATCAGGGTTTTCAGAGCCACAGGGGTGCCCCATTTGTTACCCATATATGTTCCTGACCGACTAGTGTTAGGGGAAATTTGCTACCAGACCATCCTGCAAGGATACAATGCCACTTTAGTAAAAGACAAGAAGCGAGCCTTCATTCCGTATGGGTTTCATATTGGCTTCTACATGGTCAAAAATACCACAAATGCTAAGAAATAAGGTCTGAGTCAACTAGAATTTCAGTTTCACACCAGTCGATTTTGCAAGCACGATCCCAAGGGCCTGGTCCTACAACATGCATCACAGGTATCATCTTATTGGCCTTATGCCCATGATCGGTTTGAAGATGAAATTTTCACTGAAAATGCTCAAGATTGGGATGAGGTGGCGTCAAGGAGGGATGATCCTCGAATGATCAGGTTCAAAGCTATGAGTTGGGAAGAGAAAACGACGTCTTTGGAGCAGACAATTCAAGAAATTCTCAAGGACCGAGAAGGAAATGTGGCACCTGAACTGGGTGAAGGAATAGGCGATCCCCAAGAGGGCATCGAGGTGGCGACAGTTTATCATAAATCCCCGGTACAAATCAGGGATGTCCCTGAAGTTCAAGCTGCACAGGGGATGGGTGCACTTTTGTACCAGCAAATCCAGTTNTCAGTGATGGTACCTGACGTCTCGAGCACAACATAATGGTGCTCAGCCTAGAAATTATTTACCGCTGAATGAATCTGATGGGACTTGCCCAAATATCCTATTGTAGTGTGTCTGGCTGACCCAACTGCTCTGTCCCTCTCAACTGGACAATCATGCTGGTAATGTGGCTCTCCAAATGTCCAACATCTGGTCTTCGGTCCAGTACTCCTGGTCCCCGAAGTAGAAGTTGTTGGCCCACCAGCCTGAAAAACTGGTCTATTCTCTCGAACATGCCTAAACTACTGCTGTTGCAAACGACGCTGGTGCTGGTGTTGTGGTCCTCTATAGGCAGTCTGTTGCTGAGGCACCGGTCACCATGGTGCCAGGAACGTGGATCCTCTCGAAGTACCTTGATACCCTGATGAATGTCTAGCTGGCATCTGATGCTACTACACACCATATGTCTCATGTCCCGTTAGTCTTGCAAGAGTCCTGCCCTGACCCCCATTGATCATCTCTTCCTCAGCTATGAGGGCCTTCTAGACTGCATCGTGCAACGTTTGAGGCATTAGGATCCTCACTTTCACACGAATGCTGACGTTAAGGATGAACACAAACTTGTTGACCTTGAGCTTCTCAGTGTTCATATGTGGAGCATACCTAAGAAACTCCATGAATCGGGCCTCACACTTGGGCACCATACGACCACCCTATCACAAGGCGTTGAACTCATTGAGTTGGTTCTCAATGAATTCCTATGAAAAATACCTCTCCCAGAAATGCTCCTCAAATATTTACCATGACACATCTTCGACGACCATGTTCAGTTGCGGTAGGAGCGTATTCCACCATAGAAGAGCACTCCTTTCAGCTGAAAGACTTCCATACAGACTTTCATGTTGGAGGTGTAGTCGCGAAGTGTGAAGCACATTGCCATGTTCTCCAACCATGCCTCGATGACTACATCGTCTGTGACACCCAAGAACTCGAGAAACTTTACCTTCTAGAGTTCTATGTGAACACTACCAGTACCGATTGAGGCGTGCTACAGACCCTTAGGAGGTATAGACGCCTTGGCCTCATCTCTATCTAGACCGTTAATCAAGGCCTCTAACATCCTCTGAAATGATCTCATCAACCCAACCACATCCTCCACAACAATCTTCTCATGTCCAATAACCTTCTCTTCTCCTTGGGGGTTATACCCCTATGGTGTGGATTCTACTGGAGGCGTCACACCTCTTCCCCTAGCACCACCTCATTTGCCTCCAATACATCCTCTAACCATGATTACCTGCAAGGACACAATTCAAATTAATTAGCAATAAATTATTAATAAAGTGTTTAATACAGTGGAAGGCGTAATGATCCCAAGTCGCGGGGTTGAACCCGCTCTGATACCATATTTAACCACCCCTCCGTTACTACTAGGAAAAGCAAAGCACAATAGGTAAAACTTTTTTTAAGCATTAGGAAATTAGCGTCAACACATAATTCAAGCATCGCATAATCAAACGACATCATAATTAAAATAATTAAAATCGTCTCATCGTTGTAATCAAATAATCTCACAACCAATGCATCAACATAATTAGTAATGACACATAATCAACACATCATTACATTTAGATAATGACATATAATCAACAAGCATCATAAATGGCGACGGAAGATCAACTCATCATGATCAACTGGAATCATCAATACTTTTAATCGCTCAACTCATCACATAAAGATAACCTAAGATAACATAAGGATAACATAAAGATAACATAAGGATAACATAAATATGACATAAATATACTACCCGCTCAACCTACCCTGCAAGGTTAGGACCTCTAAGACCCATAAGCAATGCTCAAGCCCAATACTCATCCGATTGATTTTGACCATTTAAGGTCTTAGAGCTGGCGACTATTTTGAGGAACAAGAAGGCATGGGCTGGTTGGAATTGCATGATGCGATACTCAACTATAAGACGAAATGGTTGAGTTTGACCAATGATGACGGATAGAGATGAGTGATTGTAGGAATAAACTAGGGACATAAAATGAATGGTAGGCACAAAGCACCATAATCAATAATTCAAGAAACACATCCTCAATCTGTCAAGTGTCCTGCAAACTCAAGGGAAGCTTGTCAATAACATCTGTCAATACATAGATATCAAATAACATAACATCATAATCCATCAACATCATCATAAGAATCCATAAGCGAACAAACAACCATATACTAAAACATGATCAATTGCACGCAAGTGTCCTCAAAGAATAAGTCAATAGCATGTGCTCGCAAGAGTGGGATGTTACAAAAATGCTTTAAGGTGATTCATGGATCCCCCCAGCCATGAGGTTTTTTTTTTTTTTTTTAAATGAAAATCATTTTGCTTTAAAATACAAGCTAAAAGTAAGCTAAGAACACTAGGAAACCAAGAGCAAGATATTTTTTAAAAAAGCCAGATTTTTCAAAGACTTTAACCAACAATTCAGAGAATCAACAAACTCAGGGGGCTCAGTAAACACTGAAAAACCAACTTAGACCAACCAATCTCTGAGCGAAAGACTTAAAATTTCAAGCCAAATATAGAGGGGCGCAACTATGTTAACTACAACACACGGATATCCGCGGGTCATAGAAGTGAAAAACATGGATGTCCGCGCCTTACAAAAAGACAAAGCATGGATAAGTTAGTTACACTTCAAAAATAAAAGTCAACCCAGAAGAGGGGCTTGCAAAACTTATGGAAAATTTTCTAAATGATGAAAGCTCTAAGAATAAAGTCCAAAAAATAGGAAAAATTGCAAGAACCTTAAGACAACCAAAGAAACCCTAAAATCGATCAAAATTAGGAGAGTCCCCAGTATGGTCGCCAATTCTGTTTAAGGGATTTCCCCCCTGTGATATTTGGTCAAGTCACAACAGATCAAGACCAAATTCAGAAGACAAAACCAATCCCCATCTAAATCAACACATATAAGAAATAACTACTTTTATAAGGAAATAGAGAGAAAGAAAGAAGGAAAGGCTTCATACTTCGAATCCTTTGTTCGATGTCGATCCCTACTCTCATTTCTTGAAGCGCTCTTGATCTATGTTGAAACTAGGCTACAATAGGAAACCAAGAATAGGATGCTACAAGGTAGTTACACATTCAAATAACATATAACATGTGCATAGATTTAAAGATACATAGGAAATACATTGGAATATAACAACATAATGAACCAATGAACACACAATAGGGGGAAATAGAACTCTTCTATTACCAACAATGTGAGAAAGTTAGTTACAACTTGATTCAACCTTCGGTACTGGTTTGGAGACAACTGCCCTAGGTTTTGTTGAGCACTCAACACACCCTAAAAGTCTATGTCCATTATTTTTACTTTTTGGGTACCACTTGATCCTTTGCACTGTTTATTTTGCCTTCAGTATGAAACTAATACCTGGGCTTATTTTTCATATTTGTTTTTTCTAAAGTTTGCTTGAACATACAACAAAGAATTATCTTAACCATTAAAGGGTATTTAACAACTACTTAAGGAATCGACAAACTAAATCTCTCCCCAACGCGCTTAGGAATTCGGCAAGGGTATCGCCGAAGACCGACCCATTCGGCTTCGGTAGGAAAATGAAAAGGTAAGCGTCGCACAAAGAGAAGAGCGATATCGCTGATTGCCAACACCCGACGCGATTTTGGCGTCAGGAGGTTACAAAATGAAATACACATTAAATTTTACTTTTTAAAATGTCGATCCTTGACCTCCAAGCTAGAAAGACACGACATGATAAGACGTTTTAACCCTCAGATTCGCTAGGTACGACGCATTTAAGGTGTTAATGAAATCACGGATCACACATTAGTTGCTAATCTGTGCACAAATAAAAATAAATCGTTTAAACTTGCCGATATAATGCATTTGAATCCACGCCTCCACCCTCGACCAGTTACAATTTAATTGCGGAGAACCAATGGTAGTTTATTTTTGAATTACATTTATTACTCGTATTAACTGGTTGATATGACAGATAGAGTCTCTCCTGTTATATGATGTCGAGGTCAGTGTGCATGATCCTATTCTGCACGACAAATAGTTTAGAACGAACAGAGGAGCAGGGATAACGATATAGAGAAGTCGCCCAAAGTTTAGTGAGTATTAGACAACTAGCCTAGCAAGCATTACAGGTATGTATCCACTCGTGGTGTTTTATTATTCCTTTTATGTTCTCAACCCAAATCTGCTTTGTACACATGTTTAAAGGATTTTTTAATTGCAGGAACAATGCCTCCAAAGAAACCCTCCACCAGGAAATCCCCAAGGGCGCCAAATCTGCAAGAACCAGAACTAGGAGAGGGATCCTCCCCAACAGTTGCAAGACAATTAGAATTTGCCCCCAAACCGGTGCCCGTCATTAAGACAACTACCAAGAATGCCTTCATCCAACCCTTGGACTTCGGGGACACAGAGGAAAACATTGGAGCCAAAACAACATTCCCTCGATGGGAAGAATTGTTTAAGAATATAAAGAAGGAAGAACCCCTCGAGTATACCCCGCACAATGATCCTGATACAAGGAAGCTCGATGATTATGTCCTCCCAAACATCCGTAGGGCTTATATACACATGGTGGAAAGTTGAACTACGGTGTTTCCTTGCATTGAGCTCCTAAAGTGGCTCATTGACCACACCGATGCACATAAATGTTTGATTAATGATGATAATGGTGGATGCGTCAGGGTTTTCTTGCAATCAAAGGTTCAAAGTTACTACAAGCTCAGGGAGTCAGAAGAAAAGTTGAGCACTGATTTTGTTCTGAGTTTCTATGCATCACACGATACCAACAAAATCATGGCGTTGTGGTGGAGGGAAGACAAAAAATTCACGAATCGGACTGCCGACTTGTACCCAACGACCAATCTAAGAAAACCATACATATACTTGATGGCTCTTCGCCGCAGGTTGCATGGAGAGAAAGATTTCTCCCGGTTTTCAGAGGCTTGGATGCCCCTAGATTATACGGTGACCATTTCAGGCATGGGTTTCAATTGGGGTGCCATCATCTCCAAACAGTTAAGCACTTGCATAATATAAGACCAGATGCCAAAAGAGGGGGAAAACCCCTCCTTCTACATGCCCTCGTATCCGTTAGACATCATCTGCACCAATAACGTTTTCTATGGAATGAGCTTGAACTGGCACTCCTCAGAGCTCCCAATCCATGTTTAATTCAACATCTTATGGGATAATAGGTAAAAAAAATCCTATGCTCTTATCTGTGATCAGTTTATTACACGTATCTATTTTTTGTTGTTCAGGAAAGAGTGCCTTAGGCTATCAAAAGAAGCAAAAAAGGTTATATCCAAAATGGGTCACTGGTATATAGATGAACGCGAAACCTACATCAGGGTTTTCAGAGCCACAGGGGTGCCCCATTTGTTACCCATATATGTTCCTGACCGACTAGTGTTAGGGGAAATTTGCTACCAGACCATCCTGCAAGGATACAATGCCACTTTAGTAAAAGACAAGAAGCGAGCCTTCATTCCGTATGGGTTTCATATTGGCTTCTACATGGTCAAAAATACCACAAATGCTAAGAAATAAGGTCTGAGTCAACTAGAATTTCAGTTTCACACCAGTCGATTTTGCAAGCACGATCCCAAGGGCCTGGTCCTACAACATGCATCACAGGTATCATCTTATTGGCCTTATGCCCATGATCGGTTTGAAGATGAAATTTTCACTGAAAATGCTCAAGATTGGGATGAGGTGGCGTCAAGGAGGGATGATCCTCGAATGATCAGGTTCAAAGCTATGAGTTGGGAAGAGAAAACGACGTCTTTGGAGCAGACAATTCAAGAAATTCTCAAGGACCGAGAAGGAAATGTGGCACCTGAACTGGGTGAAGGAATAGGCGATCCCCAAGAGGGCATCGAGGTGGCGACAGTTTATCATAAATCCCCGGTACAAATCAGGGATGTCCCTGAAGTTCAAGCTGCACAGGGGATGGGTGCACTTTTGTACCAGCAAATCCAGTTGCTAATGAAATGAATGCAGGATGACCCTTACCTTATCATAACGCCCGTGATTCCAATTGGTACCTGAGAAAGAATCCCGACGGTGTCAAGCGGCCCTGATTCCACAGACCTTGGGAACACTGACGAGTTAGGAAACACTGTATCCACAACATCATCGGTCAACTCCCCTGTGGACAAGACAAGTCAAACAGAGACAGGTCGGGTGTCAATAGAAACACGAGCACCTAATCCCATTAACAAAACTTATATATATATATAGCGATGACGAGAGTCCAGAACCATCTCACGACTCCCCTGTGCATGTCCAAGAGGAAAAGGGTCTCGAGAAAGTTTCCTCCCCTGAGCCCAAGGTTCAATATGAGGAGATCTCGCAAAAGAAAACAGAAGCTGAAAGTGGTCTCGGCACAAAAGAACCCAATGAATCGAAAACTGAAGCAGATCCGAATGATGAGCCCAAACTGGAGGAGACAAATAAAGGATCCCCGCAAAAGGAACTCAATAATTATGTGGCCAACGAGAAAATATGTAACGAATCTATGCCCAACACCTCTATGTTACCCAATACTCAAATCCCCGACGAGCGACAAGTAGAAGTCAGACCCACAAGGTACAGTGAGGAATTTCGAGAGCAAAATCTTGAACAAATATACACCGTCGATAGTTTGGGAAACAAACTAACATGGGGCGATCAACAGATACCAGAGCCAGTAGACGAGGTAGTAGATATCTATGCGATCTCCTATGATCAGAAGAGAAATTCCATTGTTCAAAGGACTGCAAAGAAAAGAAGGATATCATTCGATCACTCCATCTTAGTTACTACAGAAGAGAACTTGATCAACACAGAAGACGCCCAAACGTCTGAACTGATCGGCATAGGAAAATCCCTCTTAGATGCCACCTTGGATAGATCCAGGAGAGACGAAAAGGAACTAGTCGTTTCCCTAAAGGAGCTCGATCACTTGCACCATATTGTCAAATACTACAAAGGTGCCACACAGACCACTATGTATCTGAAAGGTGAGTTTGTAGGATTTTACAATGAGTTTAAGAAGGAGAGACACCTGTTAACCGAAAAAATAGTTGAGTTCTAGGAGGACACTCTCATTGCACTCACAACATGCAAGGAGATGGAGTGATGGTATGAAAGGGCGCAACAAGCGGTAGAAAGACTCGAGTACATCGAGGCAGTCCAACAAGGCCAAGATAAGAAAAAACATGGCATTCAGATGATAGGCAAAAGTAGTCTTAATCGCATGAAGTGATCAACCGAGTACTGGGCTAAGATGTCTTGGGACCCACAGAGATACAAGAACAATGGACCAGGTGTAAGAAGCACTGGGATAAAATTAACAAAATAATGAAGGATGTCGGGTTTCACGAGTTCGGCACCCCCGATAATTTCATTGACCTGAGCGACGTGGTCAAGCTGCATGCTGAAAAATATGCGCTATGGACCGAAGAGTTCGCAAAAATAGCCGATGCAAAGCCAGGGCAAGTACGACAATTCGTAGAACATCCAATCAGAGCTTGAACCATGCTACAACAGCTGAACTCCAATTTAGTAAAGTACCGAGCGCATGCAGTGGACATCATGAGAATATATGCGGCCCCGATGGAACAACATATATTTCCATGGGCCCAAACTTGTGAGGAACTGTTTGTTAGCTGGATTGAATACGAGAGAAGTCACCCTTTCAAAGAAGTATCTTAGGAAAACTGTTAAAGAAGCTGTTAGAAGATAACGCCACGTGGCAGTTTTGTTTTTTTAAAACTTCACTTAGCTGTTAATTTCAGTTAAAAATTTATGTTATAAATAAGGAAACCGACCAATTAGCAAAGGGTCGATGGTTGTTGTAAGAACTTTTTCTTTTTTTGTTTGTTAAGAATTATTTTGAGACTGCTATGAATTGAGAAGTCCTTCTGGACCAAAGACAAACTATTTTCATTAGATGCATGTGATTGGACTTGGAGAAGAACTACTTCCTATCCTGTTTCATGAATGATGCAGTAATGAGTAAGAGCAATTAATTCTCTTGTCAAGTTATCTGGTGTAATGTTTTGATGTTCTTTTCTTTAWTRATGAAGATAAATCGTTGTGTTATTATGTAATGCATGGTTATGGTAGATGAATTATTTTTCTTTCCATTATATTATTACATACGTGCTTTCTTTATGATARTKATTTTCTCAGACAATAATTGGATGCTCKCATGGCTAATGTATTAGTACTAGGCMTGTGGTAYAGAGTAATTGTCTGCATGTTGAATAGCGGGTTATCCCAATCTTAACCTCTTCCCYAGTAGTTAAAAMTTAATCCTGTTGTTCGACAAGTTGGTTTATATTGGCTTGCATCTCTCATATCATCCCCACCCAAGAGAAAATACAAAAGAAAMTAGTCCTAACTGAAGGAAGAGCCTTCACAAGAAAAAACAAAAGCCCATTGATAAATTGGATGGATCACAATATKTGRAGAACCATTCCATTTTAAATGYTGCAGAGTCTAAKTGGGCCTCAGTGGAGGGTTTGGTTCCTACTGTTKAGTCAAGGGATCTAGGACCCATCAACAGGTTCCTCCAAATACCTTCAAGCAWCAACTTAATCGTGAGGCTCTTCCTTGGATAAMTCAACAGGGATAGGAACACACCCTGCAATGATAAAGAGAAGGAAGGAACACTAGAAAAGGAGTTTTCGGGTATGGGATGCTACTCAAAGAATGAAGGGGTATAGAAAATCTTGCTAAATTTTTCTAGCATGATCTTGCACCTCAATTCCTCCTCCCATCCATCCCCCCAATGGTGCATTTATACCATCCTTGAGAGGTTAATGATGTTGAATTTCGTTGGGTACGGGCCAAGGGAGGTTGGGAAACGAGCCCAACCGAAATCCCCGCCCAAAAATGTGGAATTATTTTATTTTCACATTTTTTTAGGGAATCCACGAAATGCAATCTAGAAAGACACAAAAGTCCACATGTTGCACAAAGGAAACTCGCAGATATAATCAAAATTGATGTTTTTTAGGTGACTATGTTGAGGGAACTTGGGATTTTGATTAGCAATCTAGGGAAAAGGGTTGGGCCATGTCACACATGCATAGATATGGAAATTTGTGTTATAACAAACATTTACAGGTTTCACACAACTATTCATTTGTCCATCATTTCATACATACTCATGATCAATACACAAATAGGCACAAGCCATTCATCAAAATCAATGCATAGAGCTTAATGGACACTTATGTTTTTAGAAGTTGTAGCCAACCCAACTGAATGTGGGTGAGCACTTTTCCACTCAACCATAGGCTCATATGCATTGTTCGTCTTTGCAATCTAGACACCCCCATTCCTGGCCATGATACCATAAGGGGATTTCTCAGAATCTCAGAGAAAACTTAAGTGTGAAGGCCACTCTCCTTCACAATAACCATTGGTTGAAAACCCTCTATACCCACCTTGACGAATGCCTCCATGGGTTTATCAAATACCTTCCTAGTCATATTTACTCTACACAAGGGAGTCCCTTGACAAATACACTATCCCTCAACACCATCTACTTCCAGTGTTGGTGACAAGGTCGATTTTGGTTTTTAGACCAATCAAACACAAAACTCTTTCTATGGTTCTCCACTTGCACGAGCTTTGCCTATGCTACATGATATCTCTCCGTGCACCTGCACAATCCTCATGTTCTATTCTCTATTCTATTTCTCGTTCACCCTCTCGTGCACCTCTTTTTTGTTCCTCTTCGACACATACTCGTGCATTCCTTGCTTCTCCTAGAATTTTCTCAGCTTCCCTCTGTGCTGCTAGGGGTGATCCATGATTATGCATGGATGTGCCATGCATTCACTCCCATGCATTTACATTGGAAGTACTTCTCAACTACCCGACCATACTTCCTAATCGATTTGCTTCAACTGCAAGCTACAGGAAATTATGGTATTTCCCCCAACATAGTTGAACAAGGTGACTTGGGATCCTTTAACACATGAATCCCCTTCCCCCCCCCCTCACTAATCCCTCTCATGGTATCATGGCCAATATGCATGCTCCACCCACAACCATTTGTGCGAGAAATTTCAATTAAACAATAATACATTTACAATGTTTATATTCCATGGCATGACAATCATTAAACATGATTAATTACATATAACCGGGGGATTAAAAATGGGGTGTTACACCATGTCACCAAAATACGTGGCTAACCCTTGTTAGGTTATCCTTGTTTGTGGATTTTTCATTAAGTATTAGGCTCTAGATTTAAGTGGGTTTCTATAAAGCCAAATTTATTATAAAAAGCACCCTTAAACCAAGTTTTTCTACGTATGCTATCCCAAATTCATTCTAGTTTAGAGCATGTTTGGATATAGAATCCTAGATGGGTTGATGTTTGTGTTTTGTTAATGTAAATATCTCCTCATGGACTTGACCCTAAATCAAGACAATATTTATATCACTTCATATTCATAAAGAGGGACGCGGATAATAAGGGGTATTAAAAAGGGGCCATGTGGCAAGCTCAAAGGTTGCAATGTCGCCATGATGACCTCTACGTTGCAAGCATGGAAAGTCTATGGACCAATCATACCTGGCATATGCATAAATTAGCACTACATATTTCACATTACATGATAGTTGTCAACTCAAAGTTCTAGTATGTAGTGCCAACATACTTAGCTAATTTATACTTGAAGATAATGAGAAAAATTTAGATCATATTATATTGAGTATGAAATTTTATTTTTTCATTTTGATAAAGTAATATAAAAAAAATGTGTTTTATATAATTTTTATCAAACACCAAGACCAAATGTTTTTTAGTTGACATGGAAATAGTAGACTATGAAACAATTCAAAAGTCTTATTTATGATAATTTTGGCCAAACTTTGACGAACACGAAATTTTGCTCTCTAATCAATTTGTTGTTTAAATTGTAACTTTGTCAATCTTGGTTAATTTAAAAACCATGAGTCATGCCAAGATTGCAATTTTGAAATGCACATATTATAGATACAAGAACATTGTAATTTATGTTGTTGGTTTTGTGTTGATCCATATGGATGTCGGTGGCCTCCCACCTATTCCAATCGGCTCATTTTGGTATTTTTCCAGTTTGAAAGTGTTTTCCTAGTTTTCGGGTCCCTGACTTCCAAGGTCGTTTTGAGGCCCTAAACAACGTTTTTTTATGGATTGCCACAATGAAGATGTGTAGGGCATGCCACATGCAACATGTTTATTCCTTGGATAGACCTTTCCAACGGGCTATCGTGCGTCTAAAACAAAGATCGTATGCAAAAGTTACGACCTCGGGAAGTTGATGTACTAACTTACCCAAATAGGGTCCACATGACTTTTGGCGATTCATCTCCTAGGGTGAGGTTTTTGGATGTCTAGGGTTTTTGAAATTCATGTTTATTGTAAAAATGCCTTGAGAGCCTCATTGTAATAATCTTCTAGCGAATGAGCGCAACCGTCACATCTCTTCTCAGAGATAAGATGCCACCATTCTAGCAAGCTTGTTTTCCGCTGCATTTTACAGTTTCAACTTATTTTCTTATTGAATAGAAACCAGTTTTACTGTATATCTTTTATTCTGTGTTAAGTATGTTTTTATAATAATCTGTATTCATTTCGTTCTACTCATAAAATCCAGATCAATGGTATCAGAGCGGTCTGCTCCTTGTCGTTCTTAATGCATGTCCCCAATGAGGTCAGGGTACAAACAATTGGGTCTCGAGCTTGTTTCTCTTGAGGAAAAAAAATATCGCATGCCCAAGTGACCTCTCATGGCAGGAGAAAATAAAGACGATGGGACATGAGACCCCTTCAAAATGTTTCTTAGGGAAGCCATCACGCAACAGAGGAGCGAGATGATGGATAGTTTTGCGCAAATCCTTCGGTGACTACCAATAGGCGACACATCTTCCTCAAACGGAGGCGCCGACCCTTCAAGGTACAAATAAAATTCGATATTCCTATATTTGAAGGTCAGATAGACGTAGATGTTGTAGACAAATGGTTGAATTTTCTAGAAGGGTATTTCTCTGTCCATAACTTCTCGAATAGAGAAAATATTACTTTTGCGCTCCTCAAAGTCGTTCCCCATGTCAAAGATTGGTGGGAAAATTTATGTGAGTAGAAGGAAACAAAGGAACCCTCATTATTTATAGTTGCGGTCACTTGGGAGTCCTTCAGGAATGTTATTAAGGAACAATACTACCCTGTTGGGAGTTATGATGACCTGTATACAAAATGGACCACACTATGATAGGAAAGAGACCAAGCAGTGCCCGAGTAACCAAATATCTTCCATACCTTGCGCACCAAGCTGGGTATCAAAGATTCTGAGAAAAATATGGTGCTCAAGTATCGCGGCGGTCTGCATAGATACATCCAAGTCTAAATGGAGTTTCTAGACATCTCATCCTTGGGCGCGACCTACCAATAGGCTGTCAAAATTGAGCAGAAGCTCAAACAAAAGACGCGACAATTTGGGCCCGGGAACCCCTCACAACAAAAGCCAGGAAAGGGCAGCCCCAACCCACAGAACAAAGGATAGAGAAAATAAGGGCCACCTCAGGACAACCAGTCCAGGCCGCAAGAAAATAAGGACACCGTAAAGACAAAGAAATATATCGGGAAGTGGTGCAACTTCCATAAGAGCCCCTGGCATAACACTATTGATTTCCGCTCAAAGAAGTCACTGGTGGCTGAGGTGAAAGCCTCTGAATCAGATGCGGGTTCCGACTTTGAGTCAAAACTAGAAAGGGGGAGATAGATCATTGATGCAGAACCCAGTGCTACTGTTTCTACCACCAAGCTCCAACCCAATGAACTAGATGAGCCAGAGGAAGGCAGATGCATTTTTCATTCACAGATGTGGGTGAAGGGTACCCCGTTTCACTTCATCGTTGATAGTGGTAGCTAGAAGAAACTCATCTCAGTAGAGGTTGTCAAGCAAATCACCTTGCCGACAACATCGCACCCGTAGCTCTACACCATCGGATGGCTCCTCCAAGGAAGAAACATCTGCTTCAACCAACAATGTTTCCTATCATACGACATCAAGCCCTTCAAAGACGAGGTATTGTGTGATGTTGCCCCTCTCGAAGTTCGTAATGTTCTTTTGGGCCAACCATATTTATGGAAACACCATGTTTTATATGAGTCTAGGCCTTGCAGTGTTATTATTACTTTGAACAAGAAATTGTATAGGATACCAGAGGAAATCCTACCTAGTGCTATTTCCTTGATCTCTGCCAAGAAATGCAGGAAGGTCATCTCTTCGACGGGGAAGTTTATCTTCTTCGTGATTCGCTCTCAGAATGAGTGAAAGATTGCAGCCAAATCCAGGGTCTCTGCGGTCGACCTCTCCACACATCATGAGCAAGTGGATACGGTCATGGAATCATACTCATATATATTCTCCTCACCTACT
>JZKD02S1214999.1:133641-144885 GCA_000966675.3 Picea glauca | reverse complement strand
TTTTTTTTTTTTTAACTTAATGATATTTAAATTAAATTTAAAAGTAAAAATATATTTTTAAAATAATTAAAATAATTATTTATTATAATAAAAAATATATTATAATTTAGTATAAACATGATATATCACATTTTATGTAACATTTAAAAAATCAAATCAACTATATAAATTTATTTAATTTTAATAAATATTTTAAATATTAAGAAATTTAAATTTCAATCTATGTTAGTATAGTTATAAATCAATATTTTCTTAAATCACTAAAAAATAAAAGCTCTCTATCATGAACATGACTCTCTTATCATAATATATTTCCTTTTTTTTTTAATGGGGGTAGTACAAGGGAACTTTTGGAAGGGAGGGGTAGGAGAGTATTCCATCTCACAAACAATCATACCATATACTTCTTAGTAAGATTAGGAAAGACCACCAATAATTAAAGTGAGTTCATGGCCCTAAAACTTATCATTCAACTAGCCAATGAAAACATAATTTCTCTATACATATATGGAGACTTTCAGTTACTCATAAATTGGATGAATGATGATTACTGACTTCAAAAACTATGCACTCTTGACTCTTTTTCAAAATATAAAAAAAAATCTACAAGGTTTCTCTCACCTCACCTTCAATCATGTAGGAAAATGGACAAAGAAGCGAATCACTTTTCCAAAATTGGACTAGAAATAGATCGAAGCAAAGCATATGGACAGAGGCATATGGAAAATCCATGAAAAAAATTCTTGGAAATCCAAGATGTTTCCACTCAATTTTTTCATGTATATATATATAGAGAGAGAGAGAGAGAGAGAGAATAAGCCTTTTTTTTAACTTTTTAGATAAACTAAGCAAGACTAACAAGACTAACAATACACATAATGCCTTGAGCATTTAAAAATGTAATTTTGTTTCTATCTCAATAATAAAATTACTTACTTTTTTACATGTAAAAAGAAGTAAAAAGAAATAGTTATAAATCTATAAATCATGTAAACACATCATGTGATATCAATTATATGGAATATTTAAAGTAATTTTGAAAATTATATTTTCCTTAGAATCTAATAAGACGCATATATATAATTTTAAAATGTTTTAAGATTATTATGTTGATTTAATTTTAATGCATTTCAAGATTATTAAGTAGATTATTTAAAATAGTTTTGAAAATTTGGAATCTAATAAAACAAAAAAATTAAGAGAATATAGTTTCAATGCATTTTAGAATTTTTGGAGGTTTTGTGTTAATTCAAAGATGCCAGGAATATAGCTCAAATATGCTTTCAAACTTTGATTTTGTAAAACAAGCATTAAATATTTATTAAATATTGACCTACATTATTTATATTAAAAAATAAAAGACAATCTTTATTCTATTTCCAATATTAAATTTAAGGTTCACTTCTAACTTCCTTTGATTTATGTTAGTATAAATTTATGAATACAAAATATTATTTAATTGGAGGAATTTAACTTAATAATAAACAAAAACTTAAAATATACTTTGGTTTAGTCAAATTTCTTTTAGGATATTATTTTTTTTTTACATTATTTAAGTCTTGTAAAATTGCAAGTTATATAAAGTTTCAATACTATTTATATTTGAACTTTGCACTTAGAGAAGTTCTTCACCAACAATTTGCTCATCTATTTTTTAACATATGACATTCTTCACATTTCAATAAAGCAATAAAATACATCCTTGAAATTTAAACAATCCCTTTTACATCTATTACAAATAATCTTAATATTTGAAATTTCAAATTCTCCTTCTTCCAACTCACAAAATATTTTGCAAAAAAAAATTGTAAAAAATAAAATATTAAACATTTAAAATTATAATTATATATATATAAAAATTTAATAAATATATAATACTTTTATAAAAAAACAATAACAATAGTTAAATAATTTAAATAATTTATAAATTTACAACCACACATATAAAATTTGAAAAAAAAAAATCAAACTAAACATAAAATTTTAACACTACCTCTCTTTATATAAATCACAACCACATCCATTTTTATATAAAAAATACAACGTGTAATTTAACTATGTAATGCACATTGCTTTGACCCGCCCCATCACATCATATATAATGAAAATGAAAGCTCCTTTATATACGACAAACCAAAAATCAAACTTTAACTATACCTCTAATAATAATATTTATCTTTATGCAGGAAATATTTCAATTCATGGACTTTACAACCGTTGTGTATATATAAAAGAGTATGCTCATGGATTCATGCATTTAATACTTCTCCTTTGTGAAGATGAAAGTTTTGACATAAAATATTTCTAGGGTAATGTTCAACTTAGCTAAACTTATATTTAGCATATTCTAGCTAAACTTATATTTAGCATATTCCTGAGTTTTTTTTCCAAGTTGTTTGGTTATTTATTTCTCCTATATGAAATGTTATATTAATTTTTTTTTCAAAATTTATTATAATTTAGTTGTTAATGGATATTGAGAATAATCATTGTTGACTACTATAGATTGATTTATTATTACTATTCAAAAAAAACTATCGACACATGAAAAATCTATAAATAATCTTTAAAGGGAACTTTTAATCTTACTAAATACTTATGAATCTTGAGTTATTAACATGATTCCTTAAAAATTATATGGATGAAGATTATATGGAATAAAAATTATTTTCATATAATTGAAACTATATTTCACCAAAGTTAAATTTACATTGAACATATTCGCGATTTTTTTAAACATTTATTTATTGCCACCTAATTACCAAAAAAGTGGAATGTTATATTCAATTTAATTTAACAATTATATTTAATTCATAAAATATGAGATACACTATATCCTATTTAAAAATAGAAATATAAATACATATTAAATATGATTTAAATTAATGATTAAATTCTAATAGAATGGTTTGTATTTATGCTTTTGAAAATAATATAATTAATTATATATTTTATTAATTAACAAAATTACTAATATTTATGTTTTAGAAGAAAAAAAATTAAAATCAAAATATAGATTTTAATTCTTATTTTCAATATAGAGATGCATAAAAAATCAACAAAAATAATTACATTGATGAAAGTCACATAATTTTTTATAAAACCAAAATTAAATGTAACAAAAAAAATACATCTCTTCTAATAGTAATATTGAAAACTATATCATAATTTTATGTCAAAACTTTATACTTGCATAGAATGGTACACTTTCCACATTATTTCAGAAAGAAGAATTGAGAGATGCATAGAAAGTCAACAAAAATGATTATATTAATGAAAGTTACATAATTTTTTATAAAGTCTTTTTTTTTTTTAAATACATTTCTTCTAATAATAATATTGAAAACTATATCATAACTTTATGTCAAAACTTTATATTTGCATAAAATGGTACACTTTCCACATTATTTCATAAAGAAGAATTGATTGACCAATCCTTGGTATAACAAGGATTGCAAGAGTGCTAATAAAATTATTATAGATATTATAGATAAATCCATAAAAAATGCTAAAATAAAATAGTATATTTCTAATGAAAAGAAATGAGCATTAGCTCAAAGGGTTAGCTCAATCGGTTACAACTAACATTGTTGGGCATTCGGCAAGTTCCATACTAATAAGGTCTCGGTTCGAATCCCCCTAAATTAGGTGCGCTAGTCTATGCCAACATGTTTAATAGAGATGCCATGCACAACTCTAGGGAAGCATCCCTTGGGCTTCCTTGTGAGGTTTTCCTTAGAAAAAAAAACAGAAAAAGAAAAACAAGAAGTATCAATACATAACCAAATAGAATGAAATTCTCCTAAACCTTTTTAAAAATGAAAAAAAGAATGTTTCAGGGAAACATCTTAATCCGTAATGCTAAAGAGAATTGTAAGATTAATATGGGTGATTAGATCTTTATGCCTTAAAAAGTTATTTCTCCTACAACTAATAATCAAACCCTTCTTACCATGCAAGACTTTTTACTATAGAAAATATTGAAAATACAGTTAAACACCTTTCATATGGAAAAGCTAAAAAGTTGAAAGTTATAAGGGGAACTTCTAAAAAAACTAGAGGCTTTATTCTTATTCCCCGCCTTTGCAATCTCTCTTATTATATTTAATTTTAAATTAAATAATAACACATTTTAGATTTCAAATATAATGATGATCACTATCCACAAAGACTAACTTTGGTTGATTGAACTTTAAGAAAATTTAAAAAAGTATTAATTGATTGTACCTATACATGAAAATCTTATTAGACTTTTTAAAATCAAAATTTAAGTTATGGATACCAATTTAATTATATGCATATCTATCTATATATACATAGATGAATAGTGAGAAGGTGTGCTTTAAGGCATCTACAATAATGATGATGCTGATAGTGAGATGATGGTGGTGATGATGGTGATGCTGATGTCAATGTTGATGTTGATTGATGGTAATGGAAATGATGGTGATGGGGATGATGATGATGATGATGTTGATGTTGTTGATGATGATGAGGAGGAGGAAGAGGATGAGGCTCATGATGATGACAATGATGAGGATGATAATGAGGATGTTGACGATGACGATGATGAGGACAATGATAAGGACGATGACAACGATGATGATGATGATGAGGATGACGATGATGATGATGAGAATGGGGATGACGACGACGACGACGACGTAAATTACAATGATGAAGATGGTGACGATGATGATGACTATGATGATTATGACAATGATGATGATGATGATTGATGATGATTGATGATGATATGATGGTGACTATGATGATTATGACAGTGATGACAATGACGATGATGACAATGATAATGATGAGGATGATGATAACGACAATGATGACAATGACGATGACAATGATGAGGACGATGATGACAATGATGACAATGATGATGACAATACCTACCAAACTAGACACCAAATTGATGTGTGAAACTCCCTTGTTTGTGGGACAAGAGATCCCGTCTACACATATGAAGACATATATAGGTCAAAGTTAGACTTTATGATACAATGTCACTTTGCCATTTGTATATAAATAGCTATGAATATTTGTTTTTCAAAGTGTTTTAACATATGAAATAATTACTTTTTTTTGGTGTGATGGTTAACTAAAGTGGTCATATAATATAACACTCACTGAAGAATAAACTTAAAAAAAAAATATAAAATCATTTTTATGGATTGTTTCATTTATGTAAATGAAACATTTTAATTGAAACCAAATATAATTCTTACTCAATTTTGAAAAGGAAAAAATTATATATATATATATATATATATATATATATATATATAACATTGAGATCACTTAACGAAATGTTGTTTTCATACTAAATCTTGAAAAATTCCCAAGATCAAAGTAAAGAATAAAAAACCCAAGCTCAAAAGAGCCATTTCAATCAAATCCAAAAAATAACCTTGGCAGGAAGCCACTGAAATGAAAGTACTTAGAAGTCCTCATCCAAAATTTTCAAGATATATCTTTGTCAAAATCAATGGATCCTAAACAAAATCCTTTTAGTCATATCATCCATCTCACATGATGGTGAGAAGAAAATGGGAGATCATGTTCCCGCACTACCATCTCTTATTTTCTCCAATGCCTCTTCAAGCTTTGAGTATGTATGTTAGGTGGAGAAGAGGTCGACAAAATGGAAGGATCCAATACTAACTTTACATATTTACCTTACATACCTTAGTCCTTTGAGGCTGAAGAAACTAGATTTGAAAGAGGGACTAAATTTGAAGATAAACTTCACAACAAAACCCCAATTGATCCCCCCTCTTCATCCATATTCAGTTATAGAAACGTTGCCTCAAAATCATTGATCAAGGTAAACGAGAAGGATTTCACATTCTCTATCATCTGAGAGAGATCCACAATAATATTTTTACCACTGAATCCATTCCTAAATGCAACATAACTACCTTTGAATTTGTACCACCCCTTAATCTAAAAGTTAATCTCTCATCTAATAGAGTAAAACCAACAACCCCTAAATCCTTGATGTTCTTATTTATTTTAGAACTAGACCCTTGGAAGGAGATCCACTATGCACATCACTACTTGCCATCCTTTTATCCATCGCCCCCTTGACCAGAAGAGACTACACATATATATTCCTAGCACATCCTTTGAACGCTCTTCTTCTAAATCCTTAACCCCTAAATCAAACTAATATATTCCATTAACATATTTATTGAGATGAGTAGGGAAAATCCATGACAACTCATAGCCTAAAAAACTTTACTAGATATCCCTAAAGCACCACTTAAGCCCACCAAAAAATCCAAAAATCTAATCTCTTGACAACAAAAGATTACACAAAATTAACCACTCAATGGGCTACTTATTACACAAACTTAACCACTCAAATTACACAAACATAACCACTCAATGTGCTACTTATTATGCCATGGACTACTGTCCCTTTATTATACAAAGGGTAACTCTGGGGCATGGAAGTACCGGTCAGGACCAACCATCATATGACTTCAAAGGTCACATTAACCAACATCTGACTTGAAATTCACTCATAGCCTATCTGGTGGCACAACTCATCTGGGTCAGGTACTGTCCAACTTGGCCACATCATGCAAAATTCTAATATGTACTACGTTCATCCATTAATCCTTGTACTTACCAATCATATCTCTTGTCCATTCATGTTTAATTGACGTCTCGAGGTAAAGAGAGAATAATTAGCCCACGCTGGACATTTTTAGCCCCCATAGCAGGCATAATTGACGTCTCGATCGAGACAATGTAGACATAATTAGCATGCGCCAGACATTTTTATCCCTTGTAGTGGACATAATTGACATCTTTATCGAGACAAAGGGGACATAATAATCTAGTGACAAACATTTTTATCCCCCTACGTAGCATAATTAAAGCCCAATTAGGTGCCAAATGTACCTATGAGACAAAATTTTGCTAACATGGCAGTGCCACAGAGGTAGGTTATAGGGCAATGGTGGGTCACAATGGTGATGTCATCGGTCTTGAAAACCATCGAATATGAGTTGAATGTCTGATGAATACTAAACTACATCATAGGTCCAACGAACGTCGGGGGACTAAGAAAAAATCTAACTAAATTTTGAGAATTAGTGGGCAACGTCCGACGGTAAGGTGGATTTTGTCCGTAATGTTGGAACACCCTGTTGGACTTCAACACCATATGTAGTAGTGACCACATGTGAAGCGATGCCTCTAGAACTTTCTTTCATAATAACCCTGACTCCAGTACCACTTTATGAGAAACACCTACACCCTTCAACCCTTTCATCTTCACACCCACTAAGGAAAAATCCATTGGACTACTTGAATTATATTCTACACATTTAGACCCTGAGTATCTACCTAAATAAATCATATGAGCTCCAAAATGTGATCAAAGAACACTACCCTATGTAGAAATTTGCATATATGATTTTTAAGGCAAATTCAAAAATTTCACCTCTCATTAAAGGTTTCCTAAATCTAATCTTAAGGACTTTCAACCTTAGGGCCTATCTGAAATATTTAATTACATCGATGAAAATTAACAAATGCTTCACTTCACTTAAGTCCATATCATTAGGAAACTCTGTTGAAATTACTAAGACAACTGAAAGGGGGGGTGAATCAACTGTTATTGTGCTTAAACAATTTTAAGTCTATTAAACCATTCTTAATCTTTCTTCAAGTGATCATCAATATTATACAACATATGGACAACATAAATAATGAGCATCAATCACACATAAGATATACACAGAGACAGATTTTCACGAGGAAACCCATAAAGGGAGAAAACCTCTTCTTCTTCGAAATGATAGGCAGTCTTTTAAGTTCAGTACATCATCTATGTTTGAGCACCAACTCAAAGTGAGGCTACTACCTATGTTTTACAAGCTCCAACTTGTTGAGAGCACCAACTCTCTAGTTTCTCTAGCACCGACTAGAAGGAAGCACCAACTCCCTGAGTGTTCCAGCACCAACTGGATTTATGCAAGCCCCAACTTGTTGAGAGCACCAACTCTCTGGTTTCTCTAGCACCCACTATAAGGAAGCACCAACTCCCTAAATATTCCAACACCAACTGTATTTATACAAGCACCAACTTGTATACATAAAACTATGTGTTTTCCTGAGCACCACCCTGCCACCCTGTTTTCTAGCCACAATTAGATGGAAGCTACAACTCCCAATATTCAAGCACCAACTCGAATATCAGAGGACCGTAATCCTCCCTATCACCACCCTACCTCCCTGATTATAAATAAATGATTGAATAACCAACAACATAGATAAATCAATTCTTACCACTTCTTCTCTGTTCTGTAAATCTGGTCTGCTTCTAATTGTTCTGCATTTCTTCTCTTCCTCTGTCTGTTCTACAATTCTGCTCTGCTTCAAGCTGTTTTGCAATTTTTCTCTTGCTTCTGTCTATTCATCATCTGTTACTCATCTCTGAGTTTTATCTCACACTGTGCATACTGTCGGTCTCACACTGCACATACTCTAATTTTCCCTTTCTTACAGTTCAACTCATTTTTCATTCAGAATGACCAACCTTCCCCAGTCATTACGTTTCGATTTTATCCTATGCCACTTATTTAGTTACACCTTGAATCTCCAAGAAAATGCATCAGCAACTGAATCACTAACTATCCAAGAATCATGATTCAGTTCTGCTAACTGAATCGTAACTGATCGATTCCCTGTGAGGTGAAACAGTAACCCTTCGATCAAGTTTCAATTAACCAACACCATTGGATTAAATCCGCAGGATTTCACGTTTATCTCATATGCCCACTAGTTGTGACCGAGCGCTAAACACAATTTGAATTTCATGATTTCACATTTCGACATTCCTGTGATGAAGGGTCTCAACACTCCAAGTCGTGATCATCGAGACTTCGAGATGGATCTTAGCACCGCTATCTTCTTCCCCTCACGTGACCATCGGTGGTGACCACAGGCTGCACCAAAAGGCGCTTCGTATTTCATGAACTTATGAACTTCATCAAGCCTGATCAACGGTCGAGATCTCCAATGATCCGACGGTCTAGATCTCATCGCGATCTCGCATATCGCGATTCCTGTGATGAAGGATATCGATACTCCAAGTCACGATCACCGAGACTCCAAGATGGAGCTTAGCACCACTAGCTTCTTCCCCTCATGTGACCACTGGCGGTGACCACAGGCTGGGCCAAAAGGTGCTTCATATTTCTCGAACTTATGAACTTCATCGAGCCTAATAAACGGTCGAGATCTCCAATGATCCGACGGTCCAGATCTTTTCATGATCTCCAATGATGCTCCATTGACTCCTCCAATGTGCAAGTCAACGAAATTTCAATTGCTTGCCACATGTCCTATGAATCCAACGGTCAGGATTGTTATTGCGATTTCGCATATCGCGAGTTCGAACCTCTTTCCTTTTGATTTCCCGATTTGCAAAACTCTGAAACGAAACCTTTTTCGTGCTTTGGCTGTTTTCCTCCTTCTGAGCTTACACTGCTGATCTTGCCATTATCGCTACGCAACTGATCGTGCTAATGTTCACCATCAATGACAAACACGCATACCCTGCCTCTGTCTAAAAACATGCCAACAATCTCCCCCTTTGGCATTGATGGAAACCCCTTGAAAAACATGCAACTATACCACCGTAGCATCCTTGAAATTACTACCACTGTAGCATCCTTTAAATTACCACACTTTCTCCCCCTTTGACATCAATGTCAAAGAAGAAACATGCTCCCCCTGAGCTGTTGCAGTACATACTCCCCCTGTCAACTATGAGCAACTTAGAAATACAACAGATATTCAAAAAGTACTCCCCCTGATCAGGTGAACAGATTAGATGAAAGAAGTTATAACCCCCAACTTTTGACAAAGATATCCAAAAGGGGTCGATGCTAACGGTTTAGTAAAGATATCAGCTATCTGTTCCGTGGAAGGAATATAACTCAGCTGAACGACTCTGTTTGTAACTTGTTCTCTGAGAAAATGGTATTTTATTGGGATATTCTTAGTCTTGGAGTGAAGAATAGGATTCTTGGAGACACTAATGGCACTGGTGTTATCACAGTGAATTGTAATCGGAACAATATAGTTTACCTTCAAATCTGCAAGAGTTTGAATCATCCACAAAATCTGAGTGCAACAAGTAGAAACAACAATGTACTCTACTTCTGTAGTTGATAAGGAAATAGATCCCTGCTTCTTACTAATCCATACTACCAATGAGTCACCCAGGAAGAAGGCACGTCCACTGGTGCTCTTTCTCTCATCCACACAATTTGCCCAATTTGCATCTAAATAAGCAGTTAACTGAAAATTCTGATTTCTGGGATACCACAGACCATAAGTCATTGTTCCCTTCAAGTATTTGAATATCCTTATGACAACTACCAAGTGACTTTGTTTAGGAGCTGACTGATAATGACCTACCATTCCAACAACTTGCATTATATCAGGACGAGATGCTGTGATGCACAGAAGACTACCTATCATTGATCAATATGTCCTTTGATCAACATCGGGTGACATATCATCTTTACTGAGCTTGCAACCAACCACCATAGGTGTACTAACATGAGAGGAATCCTCCATCTGAAATTTCTTCAACATCTCTTTCAAATATTTTTCTTGAGAGATAAATATTCCTGTAGAACTCTGATTTACTTTTAAACCAAGAAAATATGATAGTTCTCCTATCATGGACATCTCAAACTCTGTTTACATAGATTTAGCAAACCACTGAATAGATGATTCATTAGTACAACAAAAAATAATATCATCTACATAAACCAAAACAACTAGTAAATTATCACCTTCAGACGTAATGTAGAGATTGTTATCAACAATACCTTTCTTGAACCCTTTGTCTTGTAAAAATTTGTCCAGTCTATAATACCAAGCTCGTGGTGCTTGTTTCAGTCCATATAAGGCCTTCTTCATCTTGCAAATATAATTAGGATTATCTGTCAATGAGGATCCTTCAGGTTTCTCCATATATGCTTCTTCCTCTAGATCTCCATTAAGAAAAGCTAACTTAACATCCATCTGATACACTTTAAAGTTCTTGTGGCATGAATATGCAAGGAACATTATGATGGCTTCCAATCTTGCCACTGGTGCAAAAGTTTCATCAAAGTCCTGACCTTCAACTTGTGCATACCCTTTACAGACCAATCTGGCTTTATTTCTAACAACTTGTCCTTTTTCATTCATTTTATT
>JZKD02S1214999.1:113909-133620 GCA_000966675.3 Picea glauca | reverse complement strand
TATTACATTCTTATCTTCAGGTCTAGGGACAAGCTCCCAAGTATTGTTCTTCTCAATCTGATCAAGCTCTTCATTCATAGCTCTAATCCAATCATCATGTTGGCTGGCTTCATAATTTTTTTTAGGTTCAGTCATAGATAAAAAAGCAACATGATATTGTTCTGAGTCTTTAATCAATTTCCTTATTGTCTGAACTCCTTTATTTATATCTCCAATTATCTGATTTTTAAGATGATTCTTTCTAACAATTTTGAGAGGTGATTTTTCTTCTTTCTGCTGATTTGTGTCAGTTAGAGTATTCATATCTTCATCTGATTCAAATTCTTCTCTTTCTGATCCTTGGACCTGTCCATCTTTGTATTCAACTATATCTTCTGTGCTTGGATCAACACTGCTTACATTTTTGACTGGGATTTCTTCATGAACTTTTGTGTCTATACAATCAACTAGTTTATGCAGTCTCTTATTGTAGCATCTGTACCCTTTATTGTTTGTAGCATAACCCAAGAAGATACCTTCATCATCCCTATCATCATATTTGCCAATATTTTCATCATTATTCTTAATGTAACATTTACTCACAAAGACTTTAAAATGCTTAATTGAAGCAGGTCTTCCAAACCATAGTTCATAAGGAGTCTTGTCACTGTGTGGTATGAGATGTGATTTGCTAAGGATATGAACAACTATATGAATTGCTTCCACCCAATATGTCTGAGGTATGTTCCTTTCATTCATCATTGATCTTGCCATTTGTTGTACTGATCTATTCTGCCTCTCAACAACTCCATTTTGTTGTGGAGTCCTTGGAATTGTGTACTCTCTTTTGATTCCATGTTTATCACATAACTCTTTGAAGTACCATGAGCTAAAATCTCCTCCTCTATCAGACCTTACTGCCTTCAATCTTTTTCTTAGTTGATTCTCAGTTAGAGCCTTAAACACTTTGAATTTTTCAAATGCTTCAGATTTTTCCTTCAAAAAGGCAACCCATGTTAGTCTAGAATAGTCATCAATAATCAACATTAAATAATTTTCTTTTCATGTGCCTTCTTTCCTTGATGGTCCACATAAATCCATATGTACTAACTGGAGAGGTTTTTCTGTTGAAGGAAAGTTTTTTGATTTGAAATGAGTGCGAGTAAGTTTTCCTATCTGGCAAGGTTTACAAACAGAGTTGTATGGATTTGATATCTTCAGAAGATCTTTTACTGCCCCATTGTTTCTGAGCTTGATTATATGATCAAAATTTAAGTGTCCAAGGCTCCTATGCCATAGCCAACTTTCATTATACTTTCTTAAGTAACATTCTTCTTTTTCTTCTCTTAACACATAGACATTGTTTCTGTTCTTATCCCTTTTGCAACTAGCTATCCTGAATTCACCGATTTTATTCTATAATCTTTAGAGGTAAAAATGACTTCACATCCTCGGTCACAGACTTGAATGACACTAAGCAGATTATGTTTCAGGCCTTCTACAAACAACACATCTTGAGATTTCCCTTTTCCATTACTAAACTTACCATTCCTTTACCTTTTATTTTTCCTGATGCATCATTTCCAAAAGTTACATTCCCCGATTTGCTTTCACTTAGAGTTAGAAACTTAATTTTGTCTTGAGTCATATGTTTGGAACATCCACTGTCAATATACCAGGGATTCTTTTGTCTTTGGGATGATAACACTAATCCACACTGGTCATCTTCTTTCTTCTTCCAAACCTTGAAATTTTCAGCAGCAGGATTCAGATCTGGCTTATAGTTTCTTAAGCGACAATCTGCAGCTTTATGTCCATAATTATGGCAGTTGTAACATTCTGGTTCACTGAATAACAGATCATAATGATTTTTATGCTCATAACTATTGTTGTGTTTCACCTGTGTCCTTCTCCCAGTCATCACATGAATTATAGTCTGTGATTGTTTGTTGCTTCACTGTCTCAATCTTCTTGAAAAAATTGATTTCTCATATCTAAATCTTAAAGAACAATTTATAGCTTTGTGACCAAAGTTAGAACAGAAAAAACAATAACCATAGAAAAAACCTTTGTACCTTGAAAAAGTCTGTCTTCTTTGAGGAGGTTGATTTCTTTCATGCCGATAATCTCTTTGATCTACAGATTCGGTTCTGGTACTTTTTCTTTCATTCCTTCTTGGTGGCTGATTCTCTTTCTTTGTTTCTGCAGAGTGACTGTTGTCAATGTTTGAGGATTTGACAAATTTGATAGGTTTTGTATTACTTGGATGATCACTACTTGATCCTTCTTCATACCCCAAGCCAGCTTTCAACTTTGGGTTTCTTTGCTGATTTAGAATGGAGGTTAATCCTTTCGAGGCTTTAATACTTGGTAGATTTTGGTGATACAATCCCTTAAAATTCTCCATTTCTTTTCTAGTTTTTACTATCTCTTCTTTCAAGGATTCACACTTCACTTTCTTCTCTGACAACTATTGTTTCAGTATGTCTTCTATTTTCTTTGCCTCTTCTAACTCCACTTTTAGTAGAGAAAAGTTTTCATTAGGTTTTTCACCGTTCATTTTAAACTGTTCCAACAATTGTTTTTGTTTTCTCTTCTTACATCTGAGTCTATCAATTTCTTCCAAAGCACTGATTAATTCACCTTCCATATCAACCACAACTTCTTCATCATCCATTTCACCTCCTGTGTGTTCATCATCAAAATCTTCCATAGCCATAAGCATAAAATCATTCACTTTGTTTTCACATGATGAATCACTATCTATGTCTTCTGAGGAATTGTCATTGTTTGCACACAAACTTTTCTTTTTACTATATTTCTTGAATTTGTACTTCTTTTCATAATCAAAGTTCTGGTCCTTTTTCTGATGGGGACACTTGGATGCAAAATGACCTATCTTACCACAGTTAAAACATTTGAAGGGAAGATTGCCTTGATATTTTCCTGATCCTTTCTTTAACCTTCTCACAAATTTTGCCTCAATATAATCTGAATCTGAATCAATATTCTTGTCTACTTTAAAAGATGCTTCTCTAGTAATGGATTTATTTTTGTTGATTCTCATTTCATATGCAGTCAAAGTTCCTAGGAGTTGATCAATGGACATAGTTTTAAGATCATTTAGTTCTTCTATTGTAGAGATTTTTGGATTAAATTTATCAAGCAAAGATCTTAAAATATTCTGAACTAAAAGTGATTTTTCAATCTTCTAACCAAGACCCTTCATGGAATTCACAAGTTCTTCAACTCTTAAAAAATACTTGCTAACTATTTCATCTTCATTCATCTTTAGTTGTTCAAACTTCAACCTAAATGTTTGAAGTTTGGCATTTTTTACTTTCTCATTTCCTTCATAGCTGCTAATAAGTTTATCCCACATTTCTTTGGCAAATTGAAGATGCATCACCTTTACAAACTTGGCTTCTGCAAGTCCATTCAAGATAGCATTCATTCCCTTAGCATTAAAGCTAAATTCTAACTTATCATCCTTGGAATCCAGCACAACAGGCTTTGTATATCTAGTCTCTACTACATTCCAACCATCAACACCTAAGGCCATTAGGTATGTTCTCATTCTAACCTTCCAAAAGACAAAATTTGTTCCATCAAATAGAGGAGGCTTACTGGCTGAATTTCCTTCATGACTTGTCATGTTTAAGCTTACATATCTACCTTTAAATAAAAGGAATCCGCTCTGATACCAATTGTTGAAATTACTAAGACAACTGAGAGGGGGGGTGAATAAGTTGTTATTGTGCTTAAACAATTTTAAGTCTATTAAACCATTCTTAATATTTCTTCAAGTGATCATCAATATTATACAACATATGGACAACATAAATAATGAGCATTAGTCACACATAATATATACACAGAGACATATTTTCACGAGGAAACCCATAAAGGGGGAAAACCTCTTCTTCTTCGAAATGATAGACAGTCTTTTAAGTTCTATACATCATCTATGTTTGAGCACCAACTCAAAGTGAGGATACTACCTATGTTTTACATGCTCCAGCTTGTTGAGAGCACCAACTCTCTAGTTTCTCTAGCACCGACTAGAAGGAAGCACCAACTCCTTGAGTGTTCCAGCACCAACTAGATTTATACAAGCACCAACTTGTTGAGACCGCCAACTCTCTGGTTTCTCTAGCACCCACTAGAAGCACCAACTCCCTAAATATTCCAGCACCAACTGGATTTATACAAGCACCAACTTGTATACATAAAACTCTGTGTTTTCCCGAGCACCACCCTGCCACCCTGTTTTCTAGCCACAACTAGATGGAAGCTACAACTCCCAATATTCAAGCACCAACTCGAATATCATAGGACCACAATCCTCCCTAGCACCACCCTACCTCCCTGATTATAAATAAATGATTGAATAACCAACAACACAGATAAATCGATTCTTACCACTTCTTCTCTTTTCTGTAAATCTGGTCTGCTTCTAATTGTTCTACAATTCTTCTCTTCCTCTGTTTGTTATGCAATTCTGCTCCGCTTCAAGCTGTTTTGCAATTCTTCTCTTGCTTCTGTCTATTCCTCATCTGTTACTCATCTCTGATTTTTATCTCACACTGCGCATACTATCGGTCTCACACTACGCATACTGTAATTTTCCCTTTCTTACAGTTCAACTCATTTTTCATTCAGAACGACCAACCTTCCCCAGTCATTACGTTTCCATTTTATCCTATGCCACTTATATAGTTACACCTTGAATCTCCAAGAAAACGCATCAACAATTGAATCACCAACTGTCCAAGAATCACGATTCAGTTCTGCTAACTGAATCATAACTGATCGATTACCTGTGAGGTGAAACAATAACCCTTCGATCAAGTTTCAATTAACCAACACCGTTGGATTAAATCCGCAGGATTTCACGTTTATCTCATATGCCCACTAGTTGTGACTGAGCGCTAAACATAATTTGAATTTCATGATTTCTCATTTTGACATTCCTGTGATGAAGGGTCTCGACACTCCAAGTCGCGATCGCCAAGACTCTGAGATGGAGCTTAACACCGCTAGCTTCTTCCCCTCACGTGACCACCGATGGTGACGATAGGCTGCGCCAAAAGGCGCCTTGTATTTCATGAACTTATGAACTTCATTGAGCCTGATCAACGGTCGAGATCTCCAATGATTCGACGGTCCATATCTCATCGCGATCTTGCATATCACGATTCCTGTGATGAAGGATCTCGATACTCCAAGTCGCGATCATCGAGACTTTGAGATGGAGCTTAGCACCGCTAGCTTCTTCCCCTCATGTGACCACCAGCGATGACCACAGGCTGCGCCAAAAGGCGCTTCATATTTCATGAACTTATGAACTTCATCGAGCATGATCAACGGTCGAGATCTCCAATGATCTAATGGTCCAAATCTCATCGTGATCTCGCATATCGCGATTCCTGTGATGAATGATCTCGATACTCCAAGTCGCGATCACCGAGACTCCGAGATGGAGCTTAGCACCGCTAGCTTCTTCCGCTCACGTGACCATCGACGGTGACCATAGGCTGCGCCAAAAGATGCTTCGTATTTCGTGAACTTATGAACTTCATCGAGCCTGATCAATGGTCAAGATCTCTAATGATACGACGGTCTAGATCTTATCAAGATCTCACATATCGCGATTCCTGTGATGAATGATCTCGATACTCCAAGTCGTGATCGTCGAGACTCCATGATGGAGCTTAGCACCGCTAGCTTCTTCCCCTCATGTGACCACCGATGGTGACCATAGGCTGTGCCAAAAGGTGCTTCATATTTCGTGAAATTATGAACTTCATCAAGCCTGATCAACGGTCGAGATCTCCAATGATTCGATGGTCCAGATATTTTTGTGATCTCGCATATCGCGAGTTCCCACACCATGCTTCGTTGACTCCTCCAATGTGCAAGTCAATGAAATTCCAATCTCTTGCCACATGTCCTATGACTCCAATGGTCAGGATTGTTATCGCGATTTCGCATATCGTGAGTTCAAACCTCTTTCCTTTGAATTTCCTGATCTGCAAAACTCCGAAACGAAACCTTTGTCGTGCTTTGACTGTTTTCCTCCTTCTGATCTTACACTGTTGATCTTGCCATTATTGCTATGCTACTGATTGTGCTGATGTTCGCCATCAATGAAAAACACACATACTCTGCCTCTGTCTAAAAAACATTCCAACAAACTCAAGGGAAAGGATATGAAAAAAGTGTACTTCAATTGCAACAAGTTACAACCCTCAAGTCACACTTTTCATGCATATAAAAATTCTAAAATAACTTTATTACAAAAAAAATTACGACAATAAATATGCCCCCCTGTCTTCAAGATATATTTTAGATTAATTAACAATTTTAGCCCTATTTTATGTCAAATCAACATGAACAACAAATGTTGGAAATTACCCAATCAAGAAGAAAATATAAGTTGAAATTCAAATCCATAGGTGCATAATTATTAGATAACTGAAACACTTCATTTATATATAAATGATGAAGTATATCTACGTACTTACAACATCACAAGTTAGTACAATTTCAAGCTCTCTAAACCCTAGCTAGGGAAACCATGAAAACCCTAGCCACCAACTCTTCCTAGCTAGGATCCACTCCTAACTAAAGTTGGCCACTCCACCAAGAATCCTCGATAAGCTAGCATCATCATCATCATCAAGTGTTCCTTCACTCAAGAAAAATGCCTCCTTCTCTAGGGTTTCCAAAGCCTTAGTCTTCTTCCCTCACGAGAGCTAAAATATACAATTCTATCTTTATCTCTTTATTGTTTATGACAAACCCTAGCTTGTTTGCCTCCTCATGGTGAAACCCTAACCCTAAAATATCCCTTAAACTTCTCCAAAAACCCTAACATACGAAGACAAAGAGAGATAATACAAAGAGGAGTACACAAGAGAGAAGAACTAATGTGCTCGACTCCTCACATCTTTTTTTAACTGTGATTAAAAAAATAACACTTTCAAACAATTTAAAAAACAAAATTGATTAAATTCATCTCTTTTGAAATATCCTTTAATCATTTAGTAAAAATGTTATTCTTTAAAAACAAAAGTGCAAAGTTTGGAACAAACTTTAAAAAATTATGATGTTGATGACGATAATGACGATTAACGTCCATTGAGATCAAATTGGTCTATCGAACTTTAAGAAGGTAAGGGATTACTTGCGATTCTTTAGAATTTTGTTTCTGTCCTCGAAAAACATTAAGATAAGCTTTCCTAATCATTTGGTAAAAGTATCTCTTTAATAATACAAGTGGAAACTTAAGTATTTAAACAAAAAAAAGTGTAAAGTTTAAATTTTATGGAATCCTCCTTTGATCATTTGGTAAAATTATCGATCTTTCAAAATATAAATGCAAAGTTTAAATTTTATAAAATCCTCTCCTTAGTAAAGGTGAGTTAATGTGTCATCTTAATATAACATTGAAATTTAGAAATCCTCGGGAACATCATTAGGTGAGTGTGTATTTTTCCCAAAAATTATCATATTTTAATATATATTTAAAAAAATATTAATAGAGCCCCGGATGGGGTGACACGACACACGGGGTCAATGACACATGGACAAGCACTAAGAGACGCTTTAAGTGCAGGTTTAACTGCGGATGGCAGCCACCCACGCATTAGCATTAACGCTGGGGGTTGGCCATCGCAGGGTTCATACGACGACGAAGCTCCCTCGCGCGACCATTTATTTCTCCCGCGAGCTCAAACAGATCATGGATCCGGAAGGACAGATTCTAATGAAGCCTAGTTATGTGCTTGATTATGCGCCCGAACAGAGAGCATTTGTTATGGCACTCGCTCGAACGTTCGTCATTTATGCAATGCACTTTGGTGAGGCCTCCCAGGGCTCTTTGTTCTTGGATTGTTATGAATTTTCTCTTGCTGCGGCTCCTTGTCTGAGACAGTTTGTTAGGGACTTGCACTTGCTGCTGCTCTTGTTTAAGACTTCCCGTCTTGCGCGGTTCTGGCTCTGTATTGGCGGTTTTTTCTTTGTTTCAATGGTTCGAGAGCGTGCCAGGCCCCGTCGGGGCTCGGCTTGGGACGCCCACAGGGCGCAGCATCGCAGGAAGAAGCAGCTGGAATGTGCTCTCTCTTTGGCATCCTCAATTATTCATAAAAAAGCGCGAGAAGAGCGGCGAAAGCTGCTCGACATCATTGCTGAGCAAAAGGCTGGAGGCAACAGGGAAGGTTCGATTTCTAAATTGAGTATTGTTAGGGATGCCGAGCCTGAGGTCGCGCTTTCCACTTGCATAGTGGAAGAGGACCCGACCATTGGAGACTTGCCCTGCATGGAGGCGCCCCAGGCCATGGAGAGTTCTGTTCGAGCTTTGATATGTGACGATTATGTCCCAGGCTGTATCATCAAAAAAGTTCCCTGGACGAGCGACTTGCCATCTCTTCACGCAGAGAAGACTATGGGCAATGAGATTCGCGAGGAGAAGAGTAAGGTAGTGGCTGATTCAGGTGAGGAAATGGATTTGGGAACTGCCCCCAGCAGTGGCTCGGGTGGCGGTTTGCATGGTTTTCTTCTCAGCGACGAACACCTGGCCTTGGTCTTTGAGCTACGCAGCCATTTGGCGGATGTGGAACTCAGGACGCTCCTCATGAGCCAGCGTTTAGACATCCTCATAGGCGCGTTTTCCGGAGCTCCAGCTTAGCACAAGTGTCCCCTGTGCGCGCAGGATTTTGCTATTCCAGCGAGGTGCGCTTGGCAGGCGAGTGAAGGTGACGGTGCAATGGGTGAATAGGTTTTACTGCTTCTTGGATTTTGTTTTCTGCTTTGCTGTTTTATGCACTCTTGGACCATTAGCCCCTGTTCTGGTTTCCTTCGGGCAGGACAGGGGCTCTGAACTAAATGTTTTATTGTTATAACTGCTATTGGCCCCTTAGCTATACTGGTTTCCGGATACCGGCAGTATTTTTGGTGGTTTTTAGCCATGACTCTGTATTTTGTCTATGTTTTGTGATTATCTAATATAGAAGGTACTACCCTCTTTTTTATTTAAAAAAAAACAAAAAAAATATTAATAGATATTATCTCTAGTGTACAGTTTGAGTGGGCTTAATTGTTAAGAACATGTGTTTCCTATTAAGAGTTCACGAGTTCAAATACAAAGGGGGTTAGGGTATGTACACCTCCGTGAACTTTGGCAATCGAATCGTTGCGCATAAGGAGTCTCTTGTCTTACAAACAAGAGTGTCCCATACACCAAATTTGGTTTCTGACTTGACCATGACCTTAAAATCATATTATTATTATATAATTTTCAATTAATTTTGATAAAATTATTTTCTTATAAAAAATACTTTTAAATGTTCCATCTCTTCTTTTATGCATTTTCTTCCTAAATTATAATAATCAAATATAATTATTTATAAAAAAAATACTAAATTAAATATACAATCTCTTCTTTTATGTATTTTCTCCTTATATTATAATAATCCAATATAATTGTTTATAAAAAAAAACACTAAATTAAATAATTTTAAGTTATAAACTATTTTTTTTAAACATTATAATTATTTATAAAAAAATACTAAATTAAATATAAATTTTTATAATTAAATAATTTTAAGTTATAAACAATTTTTTAATGAAAAAATTCAATGTTTAAGTAAGTTAATTTTATGGAAATTTGTTACAAGATTAAATGACTCCTTTAAGATTTGAAAATCTTATTTGACTTTCATAAATCTATTAATTTTGTTAAATTGATATACAATTTTTATAATTAAATAATTTTAAGTTATAAACAATTTTTTTTTGAAAAAATTGAATGCTTAAGTAAGTTAATTTCATGGAAATTTGTTACAAGATAAAATGACTCCTGTAAGATTTGAAAATCTTATTTGACTTTCATAAATCTATTCATTGTGTTGGAGTGACGATGATTATAAAAGAGTTAAGCTAATAATGAAGGGAAAACAAAAGCATAAGGGTCATAAATAATAAAATCATAATATATACTATATGAGTGGAAATAGCTAGAACAACTATATTTGAATAATGTAATTGATTAGGCTACATAAATTTAGTATTGATATTAAATCTTGTCGAGAATATCTGATTGAAGAATCATTTGTTCCCCTAGAGAATAGAGATAATACAAGTTTATGTTGGTATCCCATGCAAGGATTGAAGATGGAAGTGAAACTCGGTTTGGGGTGAAGAGATCACATAAATTTAATAACTTGGATCTCAACAAGGATTTTGCAATCTCATCAAATCCCGGAAATCAAGATTTAGCTCTACATATAGTCTCTTGGAACCTTTTACTAGCCAGTATCTTATTGGATTTAAATTTCTTAGACCCATAACAGTTCTCTGACCTAGAAATAAGTTACCAGTCAGGCTAGTAATTGGGAATTCCTCCTAAGGAGTTAATGAGGAGATGGGCATAGTACCCATTTGAAGGACTTCCTGACCTGGACACGAGTTGGGGATTCAAACCCACACAATCTTGCCGAGGAAGGCAAGAAAAGAAAGGAACTCGTGGGTACAGGGGGATGGTAAGAAGAGAAGAGCGCATGTACCTCTGGGGTTCATAAAATAACTGAAATACAAGCTCGTTCTGGGTGCAAGAAGCCGCTGGAAGCGTTTTCATTCCAAGCTAATAAATGAGGTTGCAGAGAAGATTGCATACCCCCTTGCTTGGTAGAGACAAAAATGTTTTTCCAAGTCCCGTGGGAGGAGGAGAGTAAGCTTCGTCCCTGATTGTCGTTGAAAAAGAAGAAGGAGTCTCTCTCGGAGCATCATGGTCTAGCTAGAGGGTGGCCAACGGTAAATCCGTTCAGTAGTGGCTGTGCCTACGGTTGGGTCAAAACGAGCACCCCTCTCGGTAGTTTCTTAACGAATCTTGGTTTCCCGATAAGTATTTTTATTCTCTGTATACTAAACTTGAAAATATGGTTGAATGTATGTGTCGATGACAAAACTTTGTATTGTATGATTAAAGTAGGAATACTTATTATTTTTTGTGAACCCATGCTTTTGAATTGGTTTTTGCTTGCTTCCGCTTAGTATCTGGAGAGCTATGAGACATAGGTATGTAAATGAGTCTAAGGATAATTTCATGGTTCTTGTACTAGTCGAGATATATCTTTTTGTGTTTTAGAACTTAAGTCCAGAGATGGAAGACACTTCCTTCAAACCAGTCATTGATGTGACCGAGGGCTCATGACCACGACCCTAACTAAATCATGGTGAAGAGGTGGGTGTGCAACCTCGATACCCGTCAGAGGGTCCATATGACCAAGACCTGAGAGCCCTTCGCTAGGCCCAAAAGCAGAGAAGCTATTATGATTTTGGGACTCTGGGAGTTCGGATCTCTAGGAAGTATGACTTCACAACCCTCGAAAATAACCGAAGGTAACCTATCGGTATGGTTACTAGCGAGGTTGACCGATAGCTGGAGATTACACTTTAATCGATCCCATCGTTAAACCCTGACCCGCTTTCCGATCATGAAGCATCATGAGCCGTAGATTTGAGGATACTTGGGAGCTTCCCTGACCGTTGGATCTACGTTGGGGTTAGCCCGACACTGACCACTTCGAGAGTAAAAAGGAAATTGCACAACCAAACCCTCGAACGCCGAAGCCACGAAGTGATGCAGACCGTTGATTCGAAGAATCTACGAGACCTCTCGTGACTGTTCGATCTATACATTGTTCAACTCAATGATGACCACTCAAGGAGTAAAAGGGAAATTGCACAACCAAACCCTGAACGTCGAAGTCACAAAGCGATGAGGGCCATTGATCCTGAGAAGCTACGGGACCTCTCGTGACTGTTCGATCCAGACATTGGTCAGCCCGACATTGATCGTTTTGAGAGTAAAAAGGAAATTGTGTAACCAAACCCCCGAACACAGAGGTTATGAAGTAACTCAAACCATTGATCCGAGGACCCTTGGGGTCCTTCCTCGTTGTTATATTTAAGTCACAGTCAGTTCAACTTTGACCACTCCAGAAGAAAGGGAGTGTCAAGCGGGTAAAACCCATGAATTTCAAACTCATGAAGTGAAGAGGACCGTCGATCTAAGGATCACTTAGGATCCCCTTTGACTGTTGGATCTAGTCCATGGTCAGCCCGACGCTGACCACTCCAGGAGTAACAAGGAAATCACACAACAAATTTCTTGAACACCGAAGTTGTGAAGCAACAGAGGTCGTAGATCTATGGATCTACGTGGACACTTCTCGACCATGAGATCTAAGGGGCGTTGGAAGGATGTCAGTCTAGAGTGACATGGTACACTAACATCACTCGGGGTGATGTGGATCCACATCTGACATTTGACGTGTCACCTCGATCTGTGCTTTTCGCAGACCCTATATGCCCATTAAAACGTGACACGTGTCAGCCATTTATAGGTCCACATGTCGCCTCTGCCCTGCCACGTGTCACCCCCCTGGTACATATGTGCTTGGCTTATTAGTAGATGCAGTACCTGGGACCCACTTGTCCTTCCTTCTGCATTTAATACACCACTGCGTGGAAGGGTGGACCCTTTATGAGTCTAGGACTTTAGAACTCTAGAGGTTTGGGGTGTAGTATCATAGATAAAATGAAAGGGTCGAAGGTCGGAGCCATGTGGTGAGGTTTCTGGATCCTTTGGGAGTTGAGGATTTCGGGACTCCGGAGGATAGGCACGTAGAAGGAAAAAGGGGCGTTCAGTGCCGAAGTGTCGAACGTCAAATTTCCCTAAATTCTAATCTTATGTGTTACAAGAAGGGGAAGGTGGTGGATGCCACATCTATGCCACATAGGAATACAAGTGGAAAGATCCATGTGGAAATGAAGTGACTTGAGGTGGATATGATACAAACCCTAAAACTTTAAGGGACCATAAATTTTGATCCAGAGCTCGATTTTCAGCATGACGATAGTTGTTGGAAATCTCTTGATGAGCATAAGACAATGGTGTCGTTAAGAATAGGTTTAGAGATGTTTGAGAGAAAGCAAAATTTTGATGCTCCATCCCTTAAATATTCCTTTAAGGGTTTGGGTATGTTAAAAATTGGTATCAGAGTGGGAAACAACACTTGGCCTACTTGGGCTCATGAACGAGTCCCGTAAAAATCTTATTATATAAGTTTTAAGGGGTAACACCCTATCATACCCAATTCTTGAGAAGCTTATTTAAACCTCCACTGAAGAGAGGAATGAAACCTTCTACTGTGGCCATATGTTTTGAAAATCTGAACTGTATACAACTAGTGTTTCAAGTAAAGAAGTTGACTTCACCTTACAAATTGTATGTGTTGTTTATAAACTAGTAGATAATTAACTAACAAAAAATGTTTTATCAACACTCAAGTGGTCAGTGGACAAAAATAAAACTACAATGTCTAGGATGGTGAGACACCATGAATTGAGGGAAATCTCCCACAATAGAGGGGAAAAATATGATGAGAGGAGGGCGGTGGAAACCCCTCCAGATTTAGCTGAAACTGTAAGAGGCCTCATGGAATAATTACCGAGATGCAAGGCTGACAATGAAAGGCTGATAAAAGATTAGGAAAAACAAACTGAAATTAACACAACCCTACTGCAAAGACTATCAGATATACAAAGGCGACTACAACATGGACCAACAACAAGTCATGTGGACAAACATCATACTAAGAAAACTCAAAGTCCACCTGAGATACAAATTCATGGTCCTTAAAGTGGCCACACAAGGAGGAGAATCTCAAAGAAGGCCCAACATGCAGCCAAGATAAATTCAATGGAAGAATCCTCTGGTGAGGAAACTGACAACTCCAAGGAATCTTCTAGTGGCAAGACTAGTTCACATTCTCAAGGGAGAATAAAGAAGAGGAAACATTCCAAGAGCCGTGAGCCTTGAGATTTTAAGAAATCCAAACCACCCACATTCAATGGAGAAATTAAAAAGGGGGAATAAGAAGAAGTTTGGTTACTTGGCTTGAAGAAGTACTTCATAGTCCATGACTACTCTGAAAACTTAAAGGCTCAAATAACCATTTTCAACATGAATGGAAAGGCCTCCATTTTGTGGGAAGACCTTAGGAATGTGAAAGGAATCCATGAGAAGGACTTGTCATGGAAACAATTTGAGAAATACTTCAAGAAGAAGTATCTGTCATAGAAATACTTTGATGGGAAGACCAAGGAGTTTTATGAACTCAAGCTGGGACAACTCACAATAGATGAATATATCAACAAATTTCTTGAATTGATCAGGTATGTGCCCTACATAAAGGATGAAAAGGTAAATATGCAACGATTCATTAGTGGATTTCCTCAGTCCTTTTGGGACATAATTGAATTTGATGAGCCAAAGACCTTAGAATACACTATCCAGAAGGCAAGGTATTGCTATGAGAAATTCAAGAATAAGACAAAAACTCATGAGGATTGGAAGAAGAAAAGTAATTCGGGATTCAAGAAGAAGGGGTTTAAATCCAAAAGATTTAAGAACCATGGGAAAAGTTCTAATATGAGACTTCCTACTATCAGTGTATATCAACATAATTTTCCATCTCAGAGTGGTAATAAACCCTTTGGCTCAGCCCCAAGTAAGACTGATAACACAAAGAGAGAGCCTTTGAAATGTTGGGGTTGTAGAGAATAACATCTACTGAGGGACTGTCCACATAGGCAAAAAAAAAAATAGGAGGGTCTACAACATCCAAGAGGCTACCATAGTCAATGATGTGGCTAGGAGCATGCCACAAATCTATGCAACCTTAGATAATAGACAAGATGATCAACAAGCTTCCATGGTGGAGATGGAAGGTATGATTTCCAACCAACTAGTTTCCATTTTAATTTAATTAACCCTGGTTCTAATTTGAGTTATGTTTCCCCTCAAACTATTAAGAAATGTAAATTGTAGCAAGAAAAACATGCTAAATCATGGCTAATACAACTAGCCACTGGAACCAAAATAAAGGTAGCAGAGGTCATACCAACATGCCAATTCATTATGAATGGATTACCCACCCAAGCCACCTTAAACATGCTCCCTTTAATATCTTATGACCTGCTAATTGGCATGGACTGGTTAGATTCCCATAAAACCAAGTTGGACTGTTACAATAAAACTTTGGAGCGTGAATATGCAGGAGGGAGAAATATGACCCTACAAGGAATTCAAAAGCATGTATCGGTGAGACAAATATCAACTTTTCAAGTGAAGAAGTATTGCATAAAAGGATGTCCTTTGTATGAAATACAAGTGTTGAACTCTGTTGAGGCCAATAAACCAAGCCTATAGGACCATCCCATATTAAGAGAGTATAAATATGTGTTTCCAGAAGAGGTACCAGGTTTACCTCCAAGAAGAGATATTGGTGTTTCAATAGAACTTGTACTGGGAGCAGTGCCAGTGTCTAGAACGCCCTATAGAATGAGTACACTAGAGCTAGTTGAGATCAAACTACAATTAAAGGAGATGTTGGAAAAAGGATACATTTTGCCTAGTGTGTCCCCATGGGGAGCACCAACCTTGTTTGTGAAAAAGAAGGATGGCACCCTCAGGTTGTGCATAGACTATAAACAACTCAATAAGATGACCATTAAGAATAAGTATCTTTTGCCAAGGATCAATGACTTGTTTGACCAATTAAGGGGTGCTACAATTTTCTCCAATATTGAATTGAGGTCTAGATACCATCAAGTCCGAATTAAGGATGAAGAAATCCACAAAACAACTTTTAGGACAAGATATGGACACTATGAATTTGTGGTGGTGCCATTTGGGCTTACCAATGCACCAACCACTTTTATGTGCTTAATGAATAATTGACTTAGCAAGTTCTTGGATAGATTTGTGTTGGTTTTCATTGATTACATCCTAATATACTCTAAGAGTAAGGAAGAGAATGAAGAACATATCAAGTTAGTGCTTCAAGTGCTAAGAGAACATCGAATTTATGCTAAGTTTAGTAAGTGTGAATTTTTCCAGAAACAAGTCCATTACTTGGGACATGTTATTTCTGAAGGAGTGGCAATTGATCCTGACAAGATAAAATCCATTATGGATTGACCTACCCCAAAGGATGTATCTTATATCAAATCCTTTATGGGCCTAGAAAGATACTATAGAAGGTTCATACAATGATTTTCCAAGATCGGTTTCCCAATCACCTCCCTTTAGAAAAAGGGAGTTAATTTCATTTGGACATTAGAATGTGAAGAGATATTCCAAGAGCTGAAATACCTTCTAACCAATGCACCTGTGCTGAAAATTGTAGACCCAAGAAATAACTTCCTTGTGTGTACAAATGATTGCAAGGAAGGGCCCAGAGGAGTCCTTATGCAAGAAGGACATGTGATTTTTTACGAATCCAGAAAATTGAATGAGCATGAAATCAATTATGTGACCCACGATCTGGAGTTGGCTGCCATAGTAGATGCTTTAAAAATGTGGAGGCATTACCTCCTAGGTAGAATATTTGTGCTCATGACATACCATAGTGGGTTGAGATATTTGTTTGATCAACCAAAAATCAATGCTAGACAAGCTAGATAGATGGCCCTCCTTAGTGAATTTGATTTCAAAATCAAACATATCAAAGGAAAATAAAATAGGGTGGCTGATGCCCTTAGTAGAAGTATGAAAGTGATTCACTTGGTAGCTGTAAGAACTTGTGAATCAAATGTCAAGAGGAGAGTCAAAAGTGCACAAGAAACAAATTCATTTTTCAAGACTGTGAAAGCATATTTAGAGCAAGAGCCGACCGAGCTCAAGTATGAGGGTTATTGATTACTAAATGATGACCTGCTAACCTACAAAGGTAGGTTGTATATCCCAAATTTTGACGACTTGAAGAAGTTCATAATGGATGAACTACACAAAAGACCATATATTGGTCATCCCGGTTATCAAAAAATGAGCACAACCATTAGGAAGCTATTTTATTGGCCCGTGATGAAAAAGGAAATATCTAATTACGTAGCTAAATGTCTAGAGTGTCAACAGGTTAAATAATAACACCGACATACAACAGGGCTGTTGCATCCCCTACCAATCCCATAATGGAAATGGGAAACCATCTCCATGGATTTCATCACAGGGTTACCAAAATCAACCAAAAAGAATGATCCCTGTCAAATCAACTTGCAAGGCAATAGATATTGCCATTATTTTTATGAAGGAAATATTTAGACTGCATGGCATGCCTAAATAAATCATATCTGACTGAGATACAAAATTTACTTCAAACTTTTGGAAATATCTATTTACTGGTTTTGAAACTAAATTGCTATTCAATACAACCTATCACCCTCAAACTGATGGAAAAATAGAGAGGGTAAACCAAATATTAGAGGACATGTTAAGGATGCATGTAATGCATCAACCCAAGAAGTGGGAAGACTACCTACCCTTGATAGAGTTTGCTTATAACAATGGATATCAAGAGTCATTAAAGATGAGCCCTTTTGGGGCCCTCTATGGTAGACAATGCAATATTCTAATCAACTGGAATAACCCAATCGATATAATTGCAATTGGAACAGATATGCTAAAGGAAATGGAACAACAAGTAATTCAGATAAAACAAAATATGAAAATAGCTCAGGATAGAAAAAAAAGTTATGCAGATAGAAAGAGGACTCCTAGAGAGTTCAAAGTAGGGGATCATGTGTATCTCCAAGTTAGAGCCAAGAAAAGCTCCTTGAGAATGGGAGCCTATGCCAAGATGGCACCTTGATATTGTGGACCCTTTGAAATTCTGGATAGAGTGGGACCTGTAGCATATAGACTAGCACTTCCTCCCACAATGAAGGCAGATAATGTTTTCCATGTTTCGTTACTGAAGAAATACATACATGATTCTAATCATATAAATGATTGGTTTGTGATTTAGGTGGAACCAGAGGGAGAATTCCTTCCAGAGTCACAATGCATAATAGACGGGAAGGAAATCCCACTCAGGAATAGAACCATTGCATAGGTCAAGGTGCAGTGGAAACACTTTGGTCCAGATGAGGCTACATGGGAAATGGAGGATGCCATGAAACAAGTATACCCATTTTTATTTACTTCTGTACATACATAACACATCAACAGGTAGAACATCGGGGATGATATTCCTTTAACGGGGGGGGATTGAAATACCCCTATTTTCCCCAGCTTGTAAATATAACTATAACTTGCCTATATACTATGGGAAGACTGAATATGTGTGGACATTGGAACCGATGAACCTTTTTATTATAAAAGGTAATGTAAATATATATATGTATTTTCTGTCATTAAATAAAATGGATAATGTTGCATAGCTGTTGAGGAGGGGGTTTTCTAAGGTAGACCATGATGGTATGAGAGAGAAGGTGAGGGGAACCATAAATGGTTGAGATGACCCCCACCAAACCAATACCTTATTGGATTTAAATTTCTTAGACCCAGAATAATCCTCTAACCCAGAAATAAGTTACCAGTTAGGCTGGTAATTGGGAAGTCCTCCTCAAGAGTTAATGAAGAGATGGACATAGTACCCATCTAAAGGAATTTATGAACTGACCACGAGTTTGGGATTCAGACCCAAGCAATATTGTTGAGGAAGGAAATAAAAGAAAGGAACTCGTGGGAAAAGGGGGATGGGAAGAAGAGAAGAGCGTATGCAACTCTTGGGTTCGGAAAAGAACTGAAAGACAATCTCATTTTGGGTGTAAGAATCTGCTGGCAAAGTTTTCAGTCCAAGCTGATAAACAAGGTTGCAAAGAATATTGCAGACCCCCTTGCTTGGTAGAGAGAAAACCATTTTTCCAAGTCTTGTGGGAGGAGGAGAGTAACCTCCGTCCCTGACTATCGTTGAACAAGAAGAAGGAGTCTCTCTGGGAGCATCATGGTCTAGCTAGGGGGTGGCCAACATTAAATTTGTTCAGGAGTGGCTATGCCTACGGTTGGGTGGAAATAGGAACTCCTCTCGACAGTTGCTTCACGAATCCTGGTTTCCTGATAAGTATTTTTATGCTCTGTATACTAAAATTGAAAATATGGTTGAATGTATGTGTCTATGACACAAATTTGTATTGTATGATTAAAGTAGCAATACTTTTTTTTTTTTTTTTTTTTCTGTGAACCCATGCTTTCTAATTGGTTTCTACTTGATTTCGCTTAACAACTGGAGAGTTATGAGACACAGGTCTGTAAATGAGTCTAAGGATAGGTTCACAGTTCTTGTACGAGTTGAGAAATATATTTTTGTGTTTTATAACTTAAGTCTAGAGATGGAAGGCACTTCCTTCAAACCAGTCATTGGTGTGACCGGGGGCTCATGACTGCGACCCTAACTAAATCATGGTGAAGAAGTGGGTGTGCAGCCCCGAGACCCATCAGAGGGTCCATATGACCAAGACCTGGGAACCCTTTGCTAGGCCTAAAAGGAGCGAAGCTATTATGACTTCGAGACTCCAGGATTTTGGAGCTCCGGGACATATGACTTCACAACCTTTGAAAATAACCGAAGGTAACTTGTTGGTACTGTTAACTCTCCAAGAAACCCTCCGTGGTTGCAGACCAGAGGTGCTTGGTAACTTAAGAACTCAATGTTTTTGGTGTTTTTTATCAAGATGGATCAATGGGATGACTAAACCAGAGTACAACATTCAGACATTCAACATGTAAACAAATGAAACAGTGCTCTCAAGAATTGATTTATCAGTATTTAAACATCAGAGGTGAATGGAGAAATCATGTAACCAAACCAATACAAAGTAG
>JZKD02S1214999.1:83828-106463 GCA_000966675.3 Picea glauca | reverse complement strand
TGGTTAATGAGCACACCGAGGGCTCGCCCAAACCACCGAAAGTCGCTCTTTTGCACCTTTTGAATAAACCATGTATCAAGAATTTTATTGAACTATGAAAAACAGAAAATTAATTGAGCATGCAATCAATAGCTTAGGATATCCTCTACAAAGTTCAACCGAAAAGACGGTTTTACTTTGGGAGTTAACAGGTACAGTTACTAGTGAGGTTGACTGACAACTTTTGGTTACCCCTTAATCGATCCCACTTTTAAATCTTGACCAGCTTTCCGGTCACAAAGAATCATGAGCCATATATATGAGGATACTCAAGAGCTTCCTTGACCATTGGATCTATGCCAGGGTCAGCCCGACGCTGACCACTTGAGGAGTAAAGAGGAAATTTCACAACCAAACGCCCGAATGTCGAAGTCCTGAAGTGACGAGGACTGTTGATCTAGAGAATCTATAAGACCTCTCATGACTGTTCGATCCATACATTGGTCAGCCCGAAGCTGACCATTCCGAGAGTAAAAATGAAATTGCGCAACCAAACCCCTTAATGCCAAAGTCGCGAAGCGATGAGGACCATCGATCCGGAGAAGCTACGAGACCTCTCATGACCATTCGATTCAGACATTGGCCAGCCCGACACTGACCACTCTGGGAGTAAAAAGGAAATTACGCAACCAAACCCCCGAACGTCGAGGTTACGAAGTAACTCGAACCATTGATCTGAGGACCCTCGAGCTCCTTCCTAGTCATTAGATCTAACTCATGTTTAGTCCAACTTTGACCACTCAGGGAGAAAAGGAGTGTCAAGTGGGTAAAATACCCTAACCTCAAACTCACAAAGTGATGAGGATTGTTGATCTGAGGATCAATCAGGATCCCCTCTTACCGTTGGATCTAGGGTGTGGTCAACCCGACGTTGACCACTCTGGGAGTAACAAGGAAATCACACAACGGATTTCCCAAATGTTGAAGTTGTGAAGCAACAAAAGCTGTGGATCTATGGATCTACGTGGACACTTCTCGACCATGAGATCTAAGGGGCATTGGAAGGTTGTCAGTCCAGAGTGACGTGGCACACTGATGTCACCCAAGGTGACATGGACCCACATATGACGTGCCACGAGTCACCTCAATCTGTGATTTTCACAGATCCTATATTCCCATTAAAACATGACACATGTCACCCACTGATAGGGCGACATGTCACCTCTTCCATGCCGCTTGTGACCCCCCTGGCACATATATGGTTGGATTATTAGCGAGTGGAGTTCCTGGGACCCACTTGTCCTTCCCTCTGCATTTAATACGCCACCGCATGGAAGGGTGGGCCCTTTGGGAGTCTGGGACTTCGAAACTCTGGAGGTTTTTGGTGTAGTATCATAGATAAACCGAAAGGGACAAAGGCCATAGCCACATGGCGAGGTTTCAGGATCCTTCGAGAGTTTAGGATTTCATGACTGTGGAGGATAGACATGTAGAAGAAAAAAGGGGTGCTCAACGTTGAAGTACCGAAAGCCAAATTTCCCTAAGCTTATGTGTTACACGAAGGGGTAGGTGGTGGATTCCACATCTACGCCACATAGGAATACAAGTGGCAAGAGCCACATGGAAATGAAGTGTCTTGAGGCAGATATGATGCAGACCTCGAAACTTCAAGGGGCCATAAATTTTGATCCAGAGCTCGGTTTTGAGCATGATGATAGTCGTTGGAAAGGTCCTAATGAGAAGAAGACAATGGTTCCATTAAGAAGTGCTTTAGAGATGTTTGAGAGAAAGCAAAATTTTGATGCCCCATCCCTTAAATATTCCTTTAAGGGGTTGGGTGTGTTATTTATACCTTCCAAATGGTGGTATTAACACCACATAATTTCACATTGCATGATAGGTGGCTATTCCAAGTTCTCACACATGGCACCAACATACGTGGCTAGCCCATATCAGGTCCACCCTGTTTATCGGATTTTTCTTAATTACTAGGCTCTAGATTCAAGTGGGTTTCCATAAAGACAATTTTATTATAGAAAGCACCTTTAAACCAATTTTTTATACATACTCTACCGCCAAATTCATTCTACCTCATAGCATGTTCGGATCTAGAATCATAGATAAGTTGGAGTTTGTGTTTTATGAAATGCAAAGCTCTCCCCATGGACCTAACCCTAAATCAAGAAATTTTTTATATCACTTCAATTCTATGAGAAGGGGAAGCGTAATAAGGGGTATTAATAAAGGGCTAACCCATGTCACCAACATATGTGGCTAACCATGTTATGTCCTCCTTGTTTATCGATATTTTCTTAAGTATCAAGCTCTGGATTCAAGTGGGTTTTTGTAAATCCAAATTTGTTACAAAAAACACCATTAAACCAAAATTTTCTATGTATGTAACCTCCAAATTAATTCTATTTTATAACATGTTCAAATATGGAATACTGGGGGCTTCTGGAATCTCGGGGGCTTGGAGTTTGTGTTTTATGAAATTCATACCACTCCTTGTGGACCTGACCCTAACTTAAGATAATATTTATATCACTTCATTTATGTGAAGAAGGGAAATGATAATAATGGTTATTGATGAAGGCACATGTGGCAAGATCATAGGAGTTTGTTCTCACATGTGGCACCAACATACGTGGCTAACCTATGCTAAGTCTTCCTTGTTTAACACAATTTTCTTAATTATTAATCTCTAGATTCAAGTGGAGTTTGTGTTTTATGAAATGCAAACCACTCCCCGTGGACCCGACCCTAACTCAAGATAAGCTTTATATCACTTCATTTATGTGAAGAAGGGAAAGGGTAATAATAGTTATTGATAAAGGGACATGTGGAAATCTCAGAGGAGTTTTTTCTCACATGTGGCAGCAACATACGTGGCTAACCTATGCTAAGTCTTCCTTGTTTAACATAATTTTCTTAATTATTAAGCTCTAGATTCAAGTGGGTTTTGGTATAGTCAAATTTATTACAGAAAGCACCCTTAAACCAAGTTTTTCTATGTATGCAATCTCTAAATTCACTCTACTTTATAACATGTTTAGATATAGAATCTTGGATGGGTTGGAGTTTGAATTTTATGAAAAAAAATATCTCCCCACTGGACTTGACCCTTAATCAAGGCAAGCTTTGTATCACTTCATGTCTGTGAATAAGGGCAAGGGTAATAAGAGGTATTAATAATTCCACATGGCAATATTATCACTACATAATTGCACATTGAAGGATAGTTGGCTAGTTGAAGTTCTCACATGTGACACCAACATACGTGGCTAATCCATGTTAGGTCCTCCCCATTTATCAAAATTTTCTTAAGTATTAGGCTCAAGATTCAAGTGGGTTTTTTTAAAGCCAAATTTATTACAAAAATCACCCTTAAACCAAATTTTTCTAGGTATGCAACCTCCAAATTCATTCTACTTTATAACATGCTTGGATTTTGAATCCTATATGGGTTGTAGTTTATGTGTTATGAAATGAAAATATCTCCCCATGGACCCAAACCAACCAAACCTAAATCAAGACAAGCTTTATATCACTTCATGTCCATGAAGAAGGGAAAGGATAATAAGGGTTATCAATAAAGGGCTAACCCATGTGTAACACACCCAACACCCTAATCCTTACTTAGGTTGGTGGGGTGTCATAATTTCCTCTTTCAACCTTCTAATTTCTCTTCCAATCCATAGCTCCAAACTCAATTATGAGTCCATAATCCAATTTTGCTCCTCGAGATATTTCCAACAGTTGTACTCGCACCTAAGTTTGAGCTTTGGTTAGAAAGTAATGGCTTCCTTAAAGTTTCTTGGGCACTCTCCTCATGATGACGTTATAACATCCACGTTGACCTATCTAATTTCTACAAGATGAGATAACCAGTCCATTAGCGCACACATCTACCTATCCATATATTTCTTTTTGACATGTTCTGTTTTCAACCCATCAGACACAAGCCATCAGGCTTCCATGCTCGCAATGCTATCGAAATACCCTGTATTGGAAAACCCTCATCAGAAGTTCAAGTCCATGGATATATCTGAAATCTAAAGCCTGATACACTCTCATAATCTCACTCCTTTGGACTTATAGTGTTGGAAAACCCTCTCGAACAATTCATTCCAAAGGAAACCTTCTGAACAATCTGACGATATAGATCATTTATGATCAATAGTCCTTATCCTTTCACATTGCCAAAACTAACTGATATTTGACGGAGCCTCCTGAATTCGACATATCCAATGCTTGTGATTTAGTCAATCAGATGACTGAGACCTCTTTGGTATAAAAATGTGTGCGACCTCTAGTCAGTCAGATGCACTTGTTCAAAAACAAAATACTCCTAGTTACCTTCCGAATTAATCCTTTCGATAAGAAGTTTTTCGAGGGATTTGACGACAAATGGTCCCCAAATCCAACGATCTTGATCTCTATGGATATTTCAACCCGCACAATGGTTAACAATTATGACAAACTTTGACCAATTTTCAATGGACAAGGTCTATAGCCAAATCAACGGCTCAGATCTTATCGATTTGTCTCTTCGAAAAATCAATGGTTCTCACCCACTCGGGCTTGCACCTTCGAGGTTCTCTCTATCCAAAATCACCAACCAAACAAACTTTTCGGATGTTTCTAAAACCCAACTTTTGACCGACCTTCAGGTTTCATTGGTTCATCCTGACCTTATCACTAGAGGACACCTGTCCCCCTCTCCACATGTCACCAACCACGTGGCAACCTCCAATATGCCTACCCTTGTTGGCGTGTCCCTTGAAACAAAATACCCACAAGGCATGCTAAATCGAAAAGCTATTGTGACATATTTTCTCCCCTATTTGGCCCTTCCAATACAACTTTCTCATCTGATAGATCAGATGGTTGGCACTTGTGTCGATCAATGAATCATATCACTTCGGGCTCTCAAATAGCATGACCTTTACTTGGCCACTAGGCTCGAAAGATTCAATGGTTTGGATCCATCTCTTGCTAATCCAACACCTCCTTGCTCATGAGATTGAGCAACCCAGATTGAACAAGATCAACATCCTAGATCCTCGCGGCCTCCCAAGTCTGCATGTCCTTTAACTGGCCTCTAGGCCTAATAGTTCTAATGGTACCAATATGTTCTCCCATGCATCAATGACTCTTGTTCCTTAGAGCTTGTTCTCACGACCAAATTTCATCGATAACTCATGAAACCACAACATATGAGTTGTTTCCACAGCTCGAAACCCACAAGGATTGTGGTCTCACGTTGTTGGACACACCGATCACATTGAGAGGGGGGGTGAATCAACATGAGGGATATTTTACACTTCTCACAAAACTTTAGTTAGCAATCACCGTTCACAACATCATTACTTATTACTTCCATTCATACTTAGTTGCTTGTATGTAAATATATCTCAATGGAATACATTAACAATAAATATCTATGCACCATCACAATAAAGAACACAGGGAACACCAGATATATGTATAAGTTTCTTTTGTATTACGAACTACATTAATCCTTGGGTTTTATTAGCACCAACTGAAATAGAGCACCAACTCTCAATGCAAGACCTAACCTGCATATCTCAACACCAACTGAGATGTGAGGAATCCAACCCTCAAGTACAATACCCAACTTGTAGACATAAAACAATATGTCAAACTGTACCAACAATCTATACCAACACAAGTGCATCAACTACGCACAACCTATCACAAAAATCTATCACCTCAACCTATCTCATCAATCTCATCATCCAAATCTGATTTGTAAGTCTGTAACAGAGTTGGTGTATGTGATCACAAACATGCAAACCTTCCTTAACTTCAACAACAAGAGACTAGCATTTTCATCAAACTTTACTTTAGTCTCACATGACTAATTTTGGATTAGTCAATAGCCCTAACTTGCAACAATCATAACTATGTACTTGTAATGAATGAAAGTATGAAAATGGTAAAAAATGTTCTTCAATGTATTTTCTACAATTCTTCCAGGTTTCACTGCTTGGAACCTTCCAGAAAAGGAGTTATAGCAAAAATGGAATACCTTGCTGAATTTTGGCTTATTCTAGAGAGATAACTTGTATACCATGCCACATGCGAAATATTTTCTATATGGATATGAAAATGGTAAAAAACATACTACACAATTTACTTTAACCAATTCATTTGGTCTTACTAAATTTGGATCTGTTATGAAGAAGTTATGACGTTTTTACCCGGAACACCTGTTTTAGACTAGTTTAAGGACTAGCCAGAAATTGTATCTTCCACAGAGTGTAACTTCCAAACTAAAACGACCCACACGATGGAATTTTTATCACAGTTACTTGGATATGTTTTCTCAACAACCTCCATATTTTGTTGTCTGAATCATTCTAGAAAACAAGTTATTGTGAAAATGGTGAGATGACCTGTAAATAACATACCTTAGAAAGCATCATCAAAAGACTTTATCCTCCCTTGAATTTCGGCCTTCTTTACTTCACCTTCCCTCTAAAATTCTCCTTATATCTCCTTTGATTACCTCAATCACTTGTATATATTCAATATTCTCAATGTAATACAAATGGGAGACCCTTGCTCTCTTATTTATACTCTCCAAGTAGCTTCCTCTAGAAGTATCCACTTAACCACTTTGTCCACTTAGGCACTTTTTCCACTTAACCAACTTTGTCCACTTAACCACTTTTTCCACTTAACCACTTTATCCTCAAATAATAAACTCTCCACTTCTAGTTGCAACTAATTTATTTTTAATTGTTTTCTTGTTGCAACCACTTAACCCATGACTAACGACTTTGACTGGTCAACTTCTTCTAGGAGCTTCTAGAATAATTTGACTTCTTTGACCTTCTAGGGGCTTCTAGATAACTCATGAGGGCTCTCCAACTTCACATGGCCATAAATCTCTAACAATGAGGAGTTATGTGACGTTCCACATATCAGCAGAAATGCATGACATATACTATCCATATGGGATAGTTTCTCCTGCAAATTCATTGATCTTAATTACATTATTCCTTAATCAAAATTGGGTTCCATAACCACATTACTGGGTTACTCAACCACCTAACCATTTGGACTTCACAAAGCGTCTTTCCGTGAGGGTTTTCACCATAAGGGGACCACTTTGATAAATTTATCCAAGAGTGTCTTCCCATGAGGGCCTTCACCATAAGGGGACCACTTTGGAGTTTATCCATTTATTTCTTCCTATCAAATAGGACACGAGATCAATGATATAACTCCCTTTAATATCAACACATCATTATGACACCACTTGACACCAACCCTTTGACAACAATTACATCAATGACCATATAACCAATAATCAATATATCAATGATACAAACGCATCACTATGACAATACTTGACATCAACCCTTTGACATCAATTCTTTGACATCGATGAAAACATAGTACAACAAACGCCTTCAGGCTCAACGCTTCATCACATTGTTTAATCTCTCCACATCCTGCGACCTGTAGACTGTGTAGACTAATCCTCTTGCAGACCCTCCCTATAGGTATACCCTTGAATCTTGGCCTTCCCAACTAAATATCTTTGATGAAAGGTTGAGGTTTACCCTTGAAATCAAATGAATAGTCAGGATCAACCCCCAACACTTAGTCCATTTCACCCCAGAACCTAAGGCATTCACTATTGCGACATGCCACAAGTAAACTACCACTGTGGCATCCACATTATCACTTACATGTCGTCAAAACATGATTCAACATCAACATTATGTCACCCCTCAGGGTTTCGTATATAGGTTCCACACTTGGGTACATTCTATTTCAAGGAGGAATTCATCCTCCGCAGGCTTTACCAACCTACATGTTGGGATTTTCTGCACTAAGGCAATTCTTTTTTAAAGCCTCAACTAGAAGCTTGGGTCCTCTGCAGATATAATCACAAGAAGATAACCCATTGAAAAAAATCTCCCAAAACTACCAAAATCACACAATCACGCACTCTAAGAAGTTTCTCGGTAAATGGGTTTTCAACCATAGGAAATTACACCTTATCAACTCATGAGTCTATCATATAGTGAGCTACTAGGCTTTCAAAGGAAAAAAACCCTGATTCCTTTTATACGCTTCCATTGTCATTCACAAAAATTATATAGGGTCTTAAGCCATAGTTCAGATTACTTATTCATGCATTCAAGAGAAGATAACATGTATGAAAATTGATCTTTATAAACATGACATTTACAAGGTTCACACAACTATTCATTCATCCATCATTCCACACATACTCATGAATACAAAAATTGGCACAAGCCATTCATTATAATCAATGCATAGAGCTTAATGAACAATTATCTTATAAGTTGTATCCAACCCAACTAACTATGGGTAAGCGGTTTTCAACCCAACAATAGTATCAAATACATTGTTCCTCTTTGCAATCTAGTGACCCCTATGCCAGGCCATGATTGATCTGGATTATTTTCGGCACGAAATGAGATCGAAGATATAATAAAGAAATGCACAGAGATATCACATATATTCAATAATATAACAAAAATGTATAAGAGATGCAACCATAAACATAGATATACAGTAATACAAGATTTCTATTAATGAAAGAAATGTACAGAGACTATAAAAATACGGAGTGAAAAACTCGCTAAAATGGTGGCAACTTATCTCTGAGAAGAGATGTGACGGCTACTTGAATTCACAAGAAGATGATTACAATGAGGCTCTGAAGGCCTTTTTATAATAAGCAGTAATGCCAAAAACCCTAGACATCCAAAAACCTAACCCTAGGAGATGAAGCGCCAAAAGTCATGTGGGCCTCGTTTGGGTAAGTGAGTACATCAACTTCCCGAGGTTGTAACTTTTGCATACGATCTTTGTTTTAAGCGTGTGATAGCTTGTTGGAAAGGTATCATTGAGGAGATTCATTTTGGGGGCTCAATTATTCCTTCGAATATAATTAAGAGCCTCGATCTCGAAAAAACTTCATTTGGACCCTCAAAATGGCCCCGGAAGTTAAAACCTGCTAAAAATAGTAATTTGTCAGAAAACTGTTTTGAGCCATTCGAAAAAGGTGGGTGGCCACCGATATCCACCTGTATCAATCCTACCTCCTTAGAAAGAAATGGTCTCCATTGCGTTGATTTCCCGAGGGAGAGGGAAAAGCGTTTGTTGAATCTGCATCTTCATGAGTTGCTTGTCTTGCTAGAGACATCGCGTTGCTCAGTTTGTGGAAATTTGTCACGGACCTGTTGAGGTTGAGGTTGTTCAACAAGTCAAGATACATGAGAGGACGATGTGCAGAAGGAATATTCACACTTTGCTGCAGTCTTTTTGACCTGCTTCTGTTGGATAGAAGGTGCTTTGGGTAAGCCTGTATTGGTTGCAGTGTCCTTTTGTTCTCCTTTTGAACCGATTGTGAAGAAGCTGAATTTTGCAATATGAGATACTACCTTGCGACACTTTTTAGGTGGAATAGTAGTCATAACTACCTCTTGTATTCTATAGAGATTACCCCCCAAAGTAACAATGACACTATGGGGTTGAGACTCATAAACAACATGGCTTCTCCAAATATATGGTTGGCCCAAGATAACATCACAGACATCCAGTGGGGAAACATCACATAATACCTCATCCTTGAAGGGTTGGATGCTGTATGACAATCAACACTATTGGCTGACACATATATCTCGTCCTTGTTGAAGCCACCCAATGTTGTATGGCTGCAGGTGTGGTGTTTTCGACAATCCCAACTGTTTGACGACCTCTGTTGAGATGAGGTTTTTCTGGCTTCCACTATCAACAATAAAATGCAGTGGGGTCCCCTTCACCCACATCTGTGAATGAAAAAGGTGCTCCCCCTCTTTAAGATCTGTTGGCTCTTCTGGTTGAATTGTTGCGGTCGTGACAATAGAAGTGGGGTCTGCATCAATGATCTGTCCTTTACTAGTATTTTCAGAATCAAATTCTGAATCAGGGTTCTGCTCCTTGTCTTTGATCTCGGCCACCAATGACTGTTTTGAGCGACATTCATCGGTGTTGTGCCAAGGGATTTTGTGGAAATCACAACATTTTCTGGTGTCCTTCTTTGTCTTCTCGTGACCCTTCTTTTCCTGTGTCTTGGACTGGTTTTCAAGAGACTTTTTGTTAGGGCCGTCTTTGTCATACTTTGGTTGTTGCAGATTTGCAGACCTGAATTCCTGTTTGTTCTGGTGCTTAAATTTATGCTCAATTTTAACAACATATCGATAAGCAGCACCGAGTGATGAGATGTCTAGAAAATCCATTTCAGTCTGGATGTATCTGTGTAGAGCCCCACAGTATTTCAGAACCAAATGTCGCTCGGAGTCTTTGATACCTATCTTGGTGCGCAAGGTATGGAAGGTATTGGTGAACTCCATAACTGCTTGGCCCCTCTCTTGCAGCAGTGTGGTCCATCTCATGTACTGGTCATCATAGTTGCCAACATGGTAATATTGTTCTTTTACTGCATCCACAAAAAAATCCCAAGTGGGATCAACCCCATAAATTCCAGACTCCTTTGTGAAACTTTTCTCCCAGTAAGTTTCTCACCAATGTTTGACATGAGGGAGAGCTTTAAGGAGTGCGAAGGTAATATTTTCTTTGTCGGAAAAATTGTGAACAAAGAAATAACCTTCTAGCAAAGTTAACCATTTTTCTAAGGCTTCTGCATCTATCTGTCCTTCAAATACAGGAATATCAAAATTAACTTGTACCTTGAAAGACGAGGTGCCTCCAAAGTGGCCACTTGATGAAGATGCGCTTGATGCTATCGGTAGGCATTGAAGGATGTGGGAAAAATTCTCCATCATTTCGTCCCTCTGTCGCATGAGAGCTTGCTCAAGCAACAGATTGAGAGGATCGTCCGTTCTGTCGTTTTTCTTTTCTTTCGTCATTGAGGGTTTCTTGGGTGTGCGAGAGCGATTGTCTTTAAGAGAGAAAAGCTTGAGACCCAAATTGCTATAATCCGACCTCGTCGGGGACATGCACTGAAAAAACGATCAAGAGCAGCCTGCTCTGATACCATTGATCCGAATTATTTTCGGCATGAAATGAGATCGGAGATATAATAAAGAAATGCACAGAGATATCACAGATATTCAATAATATAACAGAAATGTATAAGAGATGCAACCATAAACACAGATATACAATAATACACGATTTCTATTAATGAAAGAAATGTACAAAGACTGTAAAAATATAGAGTGAAAAACTTGCTAGAATGGTGGCAGCTTATCTCTGAGAAGAGATGTGACGGCTACTTGCATTCACAAGAAGATGATTACAATGAGGCTTTGAAGGCCTTTTTACAATAAGCAAGAATGAAAAAACCCCTAGACATCCAAAAACCTAACCCTAGGAGATGAAGCGCCAAAAGTCATGTGGGCCCCATTTGGGTAAGTGAGTACATCAACTTCCCGGGGTCGTAACTTTTGCATACGATCTCCGTTTTAGGCGTGTGATAGCTCGTTGGAAAGGTATCATCGAGGAGGTTCATTTTAGGGGGTCAATTATTCTTTTGAATATCATTGAGAGCTTTGATCTCGAAAAAACTTCATTTGGACCCTCAAAATGGCCCCGAAAGTTAAAACCTGCTAAAAATAGTAAATTGCCAGAAAACTGTTTTGAGCCATTTGGAAAAGGTAGGTGGCCACCGATATCCACCTAGATCAATGATACCATCGTGGAATTTCTCAGACTCTCAGAGCGACTTGAATTGTGAAGGCCACTCTCCTTCAAACTAACTGTAATATCCCCAAGGATGAGCCCCAGTTGTATTTATGAATTGTAAACATGTTTTGTAGGCTGGTGAGCCAAGAAATTATAAGCTATGGGATTATGTGTTTATTAGGCTGAAGAGCCTAGGTTTTAAAGGCCAACAACCTGTTTTGTACATGTAAATATTCATAATATTAATATAAAAACATCGTTGCGTGTATATTGAACATGAAGAAAGAGTATGGGGGACTAAGCTCCACTAGGCTGGGTAAGTGAGAGGGGGCTGAGAGGTTGGAAAGAGGGGCTAAGATTAAGGGATTAAGTCCAAGAGAATAATAATTTATTATTATTTCAAAAGTTTTGTGGAAGGATATGTTTATATCCTAGATTCCATTGGGAAGATGGGGGACTTCCAAATGGAAAGGGACGTGCTTCATGGGTGACATGTGTCGGCTCAGGCACATGCAGTTTAAGTTGGAAATTCAGTGTGTTGGGGGGTTCTCTTCCAATTCTCCCATCCTTGGACTAACTCACTTGGTCTCCATCGTCAACCTCTGCATCTTCACGCACCTCTAAAACCAGTAACGGGGGAAGATGACCTGTGTTTTCCTGTAAAGCCAACATATTTGTACTTGCCAAAACTGTGTTTTGCCTTACCGAATTGTGGTTGCTGCCATTCCTTGAGCTATATTGAACCTTTTCTATTTTTCTCACTTGGTAGGATTGATTTGAAGCTGGTTGAAGAAGCGGGTTGTCAGACCCGTGAGAAGCTCTCTCCAGGTGAGAGAGTTTGCTGGGAAGTGATTTTCTCCTAGAGAGAGTCCAACACTAGCTACAGAGCTCTGAGAATTCCTGATCCATCTTGTTGCTGAGACCCTGAAAGGGGAAGTGGAGAAACCGATGGAATGTGGAACAATGAAGGTGAATATTCCTGAGGTGGAATAGGCATGTGGGGAATTAGAGTCCATGAGTAGTGGGCGTAAGAAGGCTCTTGGAGAGAATCCTTCTAGTTTCACTGTGCAATCTCCTGTAAGCTCAGCCTAGTCTAGGATTCCCTTGCCCTGGGTGGAGCTTAGTCCTAGCTCGGGGGTGACCCCCTGCTGAGTGTGATGAGAAACGTGGTCAAGGTTGGGAGGTTCGTGGAAGGTCTGCACACAATTGGTGTACATCAATTGAAAGATAAGTACCCATTCCCATGTTCATTTGTATGCTGTGTATATGTACATGTGTTATAATTGATGAATATTTCCTGTATATGCTGTTATATTATGGGTTTTGCCTGTGAAATGTATTGCATGTATGATTTTATTATTATTTCCGCATTAATCTATGTATGAATAGAATATGTTGTTTGTTTATGTTTATATGAATATGATAATTGTTGTCTCTATGAGTAGCATTTCTTGTCCCATTGGTGGCTGGGGACGTTACAAATTGGTATTTGAGCTAAGAGATATGTCATGTAGTGATGTTACCCAAATGTTGGTGGCTGGGGACATTACAAATTGGTATCAGAGACAAGGTTCAAGCACTAAGCCTGGATGTCTGGATAAGTGGTCATTAGAACCAAGGTTTCAGAGAGAAATTGTGCCAAGAGGTTACCTTGGCCATGTTACAAAGCTCAGGGGGATGAGTGCTATGTAAAACCACACCCGTCGGATTAGGAAAAAAGAGCATGAGAGTTAACCTCCAAGTCCTTTGGACTTTGTGGCTTCGATGAAGTTATGGGTTGTAGAGTGGAAGAGGCCAGAGGCCTGAAGTCCGAAGTCCCTGAAGAGGATCTACACTGTAGATCTAGGGAGAAGATCTCAACAGTTGGATCAAGCCAAGTTAAAAGGGGCAAACGTAGTGGTGAAGGGAGAAATCCCCCAAAGATATGAAGTCCGGAGTTAATCCAAACCGTCCGTAAAGAGGGATGCATGTCAACAAATTGGTTGTTCAATATTTCAATGTTCGAGAGAATGAGTGTGTGCTGAGGAGAGAACTCTCGAAGCCTCAAAGAGACAAAGTAGTGAGTTATGATGACATGGACCTCTCCTATACCTACCATGTGGCCCCACCTGGAATGTTGACAACTGTACTATGTGGGCCCTAAGGTTGCATAACATAGTTAAAGGTCGACAGACCCACACTCGTGTTGATCATGATACATCAAGATCGATGACCAAGGGGCATTGCGGGGACCCAAGGAAACCGTGGGTCCCAGTGGACACGTGCTGCCAATTGTGAAGTCCAGAGACTTGACACTTCGGAAGAATGGTTCATAAGGGAATGAAAGGAAGAAATTTCAAAAGTTTCGTAACACCGAGGTGATGAGATGTAATTATGTCACGAAAGGTGACATGGAATTGTTCGAAGATTAATGATTCAGGGTGTTAAGGGTGTGCGGATGTGAAATCCTATGAAGTCTCGAAGCTCCGAAGCTCTGAAGTTTTGGAGCTTAGATGCCTGAGGTTCCATAGTGAGTGCCATCCATTGGAAGCTTGGTAGTTGTGGACTATTGATCCACCCTTCTTCACGAGTTCATCAATCCGGAACTCCGAGAGATTTGTTGTGATGTGCTTTGAAAACTTCCGAAGCTAGAGGCCCAAAGTCCCGAATAAGAGCCTATTGACCTAGCGCTTTGCCACAGCCTATGGTCACATGGGTTGGGGGCTAAGATAAAGGGGATAGTTCCCGAACATTATTGCAGAATAGAGCAGAGCTCAGAAAGAAAAGATCTGTGAGGATTCTTGATTGATCGAGAACCGCATAATGAAATATGAAAGTTTTCTTTGAATCAGATTGGTTTATGAATACTGTGGATTTTTTTAAGGACTGATGGCCTGACAAATTTCGTTTGAATGCACATTGTGTTTGTAGAGTGAACGATTGTCATAACCAAACCAAATTGTTCTATGGTGCACCTAAATGGAGGAGGCACATAATTCTTTTAGTTTGGAGAATGAAGCTAAAGGAATGGATGTCCATTTGGGATTTGAAGGATCGAACTCCAATGGGCATGGAGAAGAGATAAATAATGAGGGAAACATGATGAAAACCATTGAAATATTGCAGAAAGATGTCCAGAATCACCAAGAAGATAACAAAAAGCTCATGAAATCTAGGGAAAAACAGGGAGAATTCAACATAAAGTTGATACAGAGCCTAGAAATGATAGAAAAGAAATTGGATAAGGAGAGTGACTCCAGTAAATCAGGAATTGATGGGTCTCCTGATGAAAAGAGGAAATCAAGGAGTGTTGGAAGACACCATAATCACTCTCAAGGGAACTCTAAGAGGAGGGCACACAGTAGTTCAAGCCCATCTCCTACCAGAAAGCATAGGAGATCTGGAGTGGATGAACTGAAGGGAGAAATGAACAAGATTAAACCTCTTATGTTTGATGGAGAGAAACAGAAGGAGGAAGATGCATAGACATGGCTTCTTGGCATGATGAAATATTTCCAACTGCAGAATTATTCCTCTCATGCAAAAGGAAGAATTGCAATGTATCAACTGAAAGGAAAGGCATCCATGTGGTTGGATCAACTTGGGTAGGTGCAACACATTAAAGAGAAAAATGTTACTTGGAAGGAATTCAAGAAACACTTTGAAAATAAATACTTAACTAAGAGATACTATGACAGAAAGATGAAAGAGTTCTTTGAAATCAAGTTTGTTAGTATGTCTATTGATGAATATGAGTGAAGGTTTTTTGAATTACTGAAGTATGTCCCTTTCATCAAAGTTGAGACTGTCAAAATTCAAAGGTATCTGAGTGGACTGCTACCTTCCATCACTGACAAGATCTAGTATGGCGATTCTACAACTATGGAAGAAACTATAAGGAGAGAAAAATGCTTATATGAGAAACAAAGAGAAAAGCCCACTTTCCAGAAGGCTTGGGATGACTAGAAGAAGTTTAAGAAAGAGCATAGGCAGAAGGGAAACAACCCTCCCTTTTTAAGAAAAAGTCCTCAAGGACAACCATCTTTTAGAGAGCAGAGAATGACTGAGGTAGGGGGACAAAGGCCAAGGCATACACCCATTCAATGTTGGGGATATTAGGGAGACCACAAGTACAGATAATATCCCCACAAAAATGGAAAAGTGAGAGCTGTCCACAATGTTCAGCAAGCAGAAATAGTGGAGGACATGGGCAGTAGAATACCAAGGATCTATGCATCCCTGGACAACAAGAAAGCTCAGTTTCAATCACACATGATTGAAGTTGAAGGTATGATCAATAACCATACCTTTACTATTTTAATTGATTCAGGGGCTAGTCATAGTTATATAGATCCCAAGATGGTGGAAATTTTTTATTTTCCAAGAAACAAGCATGGAAAATATTGGTTAGTGTAGTTGACTATAGGAGCCAAAAGAAAAGTTATTGAAATGGTTAACTCATGTCTCATGGACATGAATGGATTGAGCACGATGGCATATTTGAACATATTACCTTTAGGTTACTATGATTGTCTAATTAGTATGGATTGGTTGGACCAACACCATGCCATATTAGATTGTCGTAACAAGGAATTCACTTTCTTGGATGAGGAAGGAAAACTGAGGAAAGTCCAAGGAATTCTTAGGGCAGTTACTGTCAAAGAAATCTCAGCAATGCAGCTGAAGAAGTGTTACAGGAAGGGATACCAAATATTTACAGCTCATATGGAATAAGCACCTAAGGATAAGGTGTCAAATATTGAAGACCATGCAATATTAAAAGATTTTTAAGATGTATTCTAGGAGGTACCTGGGATACCCCCGAAGAGAGATATTGATTTCTCTATAAACCTGATGCCTGGAGCAGCTCCAGTGTCAAAAAATCCTTACAGAATGAGTACACCAGAGATGAAAGAACTGCAATTGAATCTTGAATAACTTCTGAAGAAGGGGTATATACGCCCAAGTCTGTCACCTTGGGGTGCTCCGGTCCTATTTGTGAAGAAGAAATATGGGACATTGAGATTGTGCATTTATTTCAAATTTTTGTGACTATTGTGCATTGATGATCTCTTTGATCAGTTGAAGGATGCAAACATATTCTCAAAGATTAATCTTAGGTCATGGTACCATCAAGTAAGGATAAAGGATGAAGACATCAACAAGACCGCCTTCAGAACAAGGTATGGTTATTATGAATTCACAATGGTTCCATTTGGGTGATCCAATGCACCAACTATTTTCATGTGCCTAATGAATGGTGTATTCATAGAATATTTAGACAAGTTTGTCATAGTCTTTTTGGATGACATCCTGGTGTATTCCAAGTCGGAGGAAGAGAATGAGCATAATTTGAGGATGGTGTTGCAAGTGATACGAGAGCATCAACCGTATGCCAAATTGAGCAAGTGCTCATTTTATCAAAACAAAATTCACTACTTGGGGCATATTATTTCAAAGGATGGGATAGTCGTGGATCCTGAGAAGATAAAATCCATAAGAGAATGGCCAATGTCGAAGAATGTGATAGAATTCAGATCCTTTATGGGTACAACTGGCTATTACAGAAGATTCATTGCAGGGTTTTCAAAAATTTCTCACCCAATCACTTCATTACAAATAAAATGGGTGAAATTTCAATGGATAAAAGAATGTGAAAAGAGATTCCAGGAATTGAAGCAAATTTTAACCAGTTCTGCAATCCCGAGGATTTCATATCCGAATGAAGATTTTTTAGTGTGTACAAATGCTTGAAAAGAAGGAATGGGTGGAATCCTCAGTCATAATGGGTTTGTAATATGTTATGAGTCCAGAAAATTGAAAGAGCATGAAAGGCTCTATGCAAATCACAATTTGGAGTTGGCAGCCATAGTGCACGCCCTGAATAAATGGAGGCACTACCTCATGGGAAAGAGGTTTGAACTCATGATAGACCATCATAGTTTGAAGTATCTGTTTGATCAACCAACTCTGAATGCTAGGCAGGGTAGGTGGTTGGAATTCCTTTGTGAGTATGAATTTGATATCAAGCATATCAAAGGAAAGGAGAACAAAGTGGCTGATGCACTCAACAGAAGAGTGCATGAACTACATGCTACGACCATTAGCATGTATCAAACTGATATTAAATGCATAATTTCGGAAGCTGGAAATGCAGATTTGCAGTACATGGAATTGGTGACAAAGCTACAACAAGGTAAGATGCTACAGAAAGTGGAATATTATAAATTGGAAGCTGATGGAACACTCTTGTACAAAAACATAATTTGTGTACCTAATTCCCAGGAATTGAGAATTATGATCTTGAAATAAATGCATAAGGTGCCTTATTCTGGGCACCCTGGATATCAGAAAACAATGGCAGTAGTCAAGAGCCATTACTTTTGGCCAGGTATGAAAAAGGAAATTGCAGAATACATCATCAGATGTATGGAGTGTCAGAAGGTCAAAGATGAACATATGCACCCAACATGGTTACTACAACCATTACCCATTCTTGAGTGGAAGTGGGAAGTGGTGACAATGGATTTCATCACAGGATTACCTAGAAAAAATAAGCAACATGATTCCATCATGGTGGTGGTGGACAAGCTTACGAAAGAAACCCATTTTATTCCATTGAAGACTACTCACAAGGAAACTAATATTGCCGATATATATATGAGGGAAGTATCATGATTTCATGGCATACCCAAGATTGTCTGACAGACACCCAAAATTTACCTCAAAGTTCTGGAAAGGGTTGTTCAAAGGGTTCAGAACGAATCTGAACTTCAGCACAGCCTATCATCCGGAGTCTGATGGGAAAATAGAGAGTGTGAACCAAGTGATAGAAGATATGCTAAGGATGTATGTGATGGAAAAACCATCTAAATGGGAAGACTCCCTACACTTGGTAGAATTTTCCTACAACAATGGGTATCAAGCATCACTGAAGATAAGCCTGTTTGAAGCACTTTATAGAATAAAGTGCAACACCCTAGTAAGCTGGGATAAGCCAGCTGATAGGGCAGTGGTTGGGCCAGAGTTTCTCAAGGAAATGGAAGAGAAATTGATGAAGATTAAGAAGAATTTGAAGGTTTCCCAAGACATGCAGAAAAATTATGCTGATAAGAACAAAACCCGCAGGGAGTTTAAAGTGGGTGATCATGTTTTCTTGAAAGTGAAAGCCAACAGAAGTTCCCTGAAGCTGGGAAACTATTCCAAGTTGGAAACCAGATATTGTGGGCCATTTGAAATCCTAGAAAGGATTGGACCAGTTTCATATATGATTGCATTTCCTGCATCCATGACTGTACATAATGTGTTTCATGTTTCATTTATTAAGAAATATATACTTGATCCTAATCATGTGATTGATTTGAATGTGATTCAGGTGGAGCAAGAAGGCATCTTGCAGGTGCATCCGGTGCACATATTGGGCAGGAAGAGAAAGCAGCTTTGGAATTGATCCATAGGGATTGTAAAGGTCTAGTGGACCTGGTACGGTCCTGAGGATGCGACATGGGAGCATGAGGATGCTATGTAGGAAAAATACCTGCATCTTTTTGAAGATTTTGAAAATCTTGCTAATATTGTGTAAATAAGTTGCACTGAGGACAATGAAAAAATAAGGGGAGGGGAGTGTAATATCCCCAAGGATGAGCCCCATTTGTATTTATGAATTGTAAACATGTTTTGTAGGCTGGTGAGCCAAGCAATTATAAGCTACATGCTTATGTGTTTATCAGGTCGAAGAGCCTAGGTGTTAAAATCCAGGAGCTTGTTTTGTACATGTAAATATTCATATTATTAATATAAAAACATCAGTGCGTGTAGACCGACCAAGAAGAAAGAGTATGGGGGACTAAGCTCCAATAGGCTGGGTAAGGGAGAGGGGGATGAGAGGTTGGAAAGAGGGGCTAAGCTTAAGGGCTTAAGACCAAGAGAATAATAATTTATTATTATTCCAAAAGTTGATTGGAAGGATATGTTTATATCCTAGATTCCATTGGGAAGATGGGAGACTTCCAAATGGAAAGGAACGTGCTTCATGGGTGACATGTGTCAGCTCAGGAACATGTAGTTTAAGCTAGAAAGTCAGCTTGTTGGGGGGTTCACTTCCCATTCTCCCATCCTTGGCCTAACTCGCTTGGTCTCCATCGTCGACCTCTACATCTTCACGCACCTCTGAAACTAGTAATAGGGGAAGCCAACCTGTGTTTTCCTGTGAAGCCAACATATTTGTACTTGCCAAAACCATGTTGTGCCTTATCGAATTGTGATTTAGACCATTCCCTAAGATATATTGAACCTTTTCTATTGTCCTCACTTGTTGGGATTGAGTTGAAGTCAGTTGAAGAAGTGGGTTGTTAGCCCTGTGGTTGAAGAGGCAGGTTGTCAGGCCTGCGAGAAGCTCTTTCCAGGTGAGAGAGTTTGATGGAAAGTGATTTTCTCCTAGAGAGATCCCATCACCAGCTACAAAGCTCTAAGAATTCTTGATTTGACCTGTTTCCGATACCCTGAAAGGGGAAGTGGAGTAGCCGATGAACTATGGAACAATGAAGGTGCATATTCTGGGGGTGGAACATGCATGTGGGGAATAAGAGTCCATGAGTAGTTGGTGTAAGAAGGATATTGGAGAGAATCCTTCCAGTTGCACTGCAAAGTCTCTTGTAACCTCAGCCTAGTTTAGGATTCCCTTTCCTTGGGTGGAGCTTAGTTCCATCTTAGGGGTGATCCACTGCTGAGTGTGATGAGTAGCGTGGTCTAAGGATGAGAGGTTCGTGGAATGTCTGCACGCAGTTGATGTACTTGAATTGAAATATAAGTACCCATTCCTATGTTCATTTACATGATGTGTATATGCACATGTGTTATAATTGTTGAATATTTCTTGTATATGCTGTTATATTATGGGTTTTTTGTGTGAGTACTACATGCATGCTTTTATTGTAATTTATGCATTAATATATGTATGAACATAATATGTTGTCTGTTTATGTTTATATGCATATGATAATTGTTGTTTTTATGAGTAGCATTGCCCGACCTGTTGGTCGCTGGGGATGTTACAAATTGGTATCTGAGCCAAGAGAGACGTCTTGTAGTGACGTTGCCCGACCTGTTGGTGGTTGGGGAAGTTACAATAACCACTTGTTGAAAACCCCTATACCCACCTTGCTCAGTGCCTCCATGGGTTTATTAGATGCCTTCCCAGCTAGATTTCCTCTGCACAATGGAATCACTTCATGAATACACTGTCGCTCAATGCCCTTCCCTTCTGGTGATGGTTTTTGTCCAACAAGCACCAAGCTTGCGACCCTCTTAGCTTGGGTTGGGTTTGGTTTTTAGACTAGTCAAACACAAAACTCTTGCTCTGTTTCTCCACTTGCACGAGCTCTATCTCTATTGCATGAGCTCTCTCCATGCACATGTACACTGCTCGTGTTCTCTTCTCTATTCTCTTTCTTGTGCACCGCCTCATGCACCTCTTTTCCTATTCCTCTTCAGCACGTACCCATGCATTCCCTGCATCTCCTAGAATTTTCTTGGATTCCCTTTGTGCTAATCAGGGTGGTCCACGATTCCCCATGGACATATCTTGCATTCAATCTGATGCATTTACATTGGGAGCTAGTACTTCTCAACTACCCAACCATAATTCATAATTGATTTGATTTAGCTACAAGCTAGAGGAAATTATGGTATTTCCCCCAACATATTTCAACAAGATGGATTGGGGTCCTTTAACACATGAATCCCCTTTCTTCCCCCTCACTAATCCCTATCATGGTATCATGACCAGTACGTGTGCTCCACCCACAGTCAATTGTGTGACAAATTTCAATTAAACAATAATACATTTACAATGTTTATATGCCATGGCATGGAAATCTTTAATCACAATTAATTACATATAATTTGGGGATTAAAAATTGGTTTTTACATTCCCCTCCCCCTTCTAAAGGAACACCATCCTCAATGTTCTCTGCATCTCAAAAACACCTGCCATGCCTTCATCTTTCAGCCGCTTCAAACATGTCTTTCTCTTCTCAGTCTAGTCCTCTCCCAGACTTCTGGCATTCCAATACATGCCTACAACAATATCAAACTTCATGCATGTTAAAAAAAAATCATGGATAATAACTTCATTGTTGTTCACAACTTAGAATAAAATGTGCATTTCAACAGAACACTTATCTGTAAAATCCATGGATATGCATCCATATGGTTGCCACATTTACTTGGCTCAATGTTTTCCTTAGACATACCCACTGTGCTCATGATCCCAATAAGAAAATAAAAAGAGTTATCCAAGTCTCCCCTTCCTTGTGGTCACTCACCTTCTGGCTCATGCATCCCCTTCTCTATTGAATAATCCCTTGAGCGATCCATATTTCCTACCAAGGATTTCTCACACAGGAAGGGATCAACAACTTCACAGAGTCTTGCAATTGAGGCATCCCTATGGCATGATTTATCACAACATAACCATCAACGGAGATCAAGGCATATCAAAGGGGTTGCAAGTCACAAGAATGACCCTTGTAATTTTTTCCAGCTTAGTAGCCTCCATCTGTCCCTCCAGAATAGTTTTGTCATTTCACCTATATCACATTCATACAATAACAATGAGATATTTTTTTATAACAATTTCATTCAAAAAATCTTTTCCAATCTGCTCCCCACAGATTTCAAATTCCACTTATCAATTTTCAAATCTATTCCATATAGGAATGATCCAGGTGGATATCGGGGGCCACCCACCTTTTCCAAATGTCTCAAAACAGTTTTCTGGCCATTTTGGCCATTTACTATTTTTAGTAGGTTTTCACTTCCGGGGCCATTTTGAGGGACTAAATAAAGTTTTTTCAATATAGAGGTTCTCAATGATAGCCAAAGGCATGATTGAGCCCCCAAAATGAATCTCCTCAACGATACCTTTCCAACGAGCTATCACATGCCTAAAACGGAGATCGTATGCAAAAGTTACGA
>JZKD02S1214999.1:18864-64971 GCA_000966675.3 Picea glauca | reverse complement strand
GACCAGCCCACCATGAGGATTGAGCTCGGATTTGGTGTCAAATCGACTTGGGAGCTGATCCATTAGTGGTTGGGAGGCTGACCAATTTCAATAAATGCGTCGTTTAGCAGGCGTGGGGGTTTTTCGCCCAACAGTCACGCCTTGTGCACATATGCACGCTTTGTACGTTTCTGTTACGCGCATACGTACGCGCATCCAGATGATGTTAAGCGCCTTTCAAATTTTTGGTCATTTGTATAGTTTTTTGACCCTTTTGCAATGCTGAGGAATTAATCCTGTGCCATGCATGACTCCAGTCCTGTGTTGACGATGCAGAGTTCTTGTCGCCCTGTGCGGATGAAATTTCAGTGATAACAGTTAGTAGGTGGCTTTGAATTCTCATATTTGACAGTTTCAGGAGCCAAAGGGAAAACATATATAGACACCCTCACTTGTATCTTTGTAACATTAGCAAGATTAGCAACATTATGAGCATAGAGAAGAGAGCAGAGAGCTGTAGTTGAAACACCCATGTACAAAGATTTGAATTAATAGAAAGAGCTTCGATTCAAATTCATGGTGTCGTAATTGTTCTCTATGTATGCATTATGAATGTTATGCTCATGGATTTTTATTCCCTGTTATTCCTTTGCTTTGATGTGTGAATGTATGATTTCATGTTAATGTCTAAAATCTGAAGAGAGGGAGAATAGAGAATGAGTTTCAAGTGTTTCTCTATCTGAGAAAGAGTTTTCCTGCAAGGAGTGCAGTGAAATTGTCCGCAAGGGGTGCATCGACAGAAGTTAGAGTTCATCTATGAAAGCTCAGGAGGGATAGTATTGTTCTCATTCTCACAGAAGTGTAAGTTGAGAATAGGAGCCGTGCAAGGTGTGCACAGGCGAGTAAAGTCTCAGAGTTAGCAAACCTGAGAAATTATTGAAGGACTACTGCTGCAGGGAGTGCGCAGAGTTGAAGGACTTCAAATTATTTGAAGTAATCGAAGGAATCACTGCAAGTAGTGCATGCGGGAGTCTTCTTTAAGACTTGGAGTTGGAGAAAGCTCAGGAAGTTTAGTGCCTTGAAGTATTGGAAGGAGGTGCAACCACTTTGGTTTGTTGGTGGACAAGTTTTCGTGAAGATACCATGTTCATTTCGCCAAAATTGTCAAGGGGGAATTTGACAGTCAGAATCCTCCGTGGAGGATTCGCGAAGTCCCAGAAGCTGTTAGATCTCACAGAGAAGTAGGGGAGTTACGAAAACATTCGTCCAGTGCAAGATCGGGAAAATCGGACCATAGGATCCGAACCAACGAGGGTCGTTGGATCACCCGCGAAACTGCATCTAGGGGTTTCAGAAGGTGAAGGGTCGAAACCTTTGTAACGAGACTTGCGAAATCACGAAAAGCAAAGTCCTGAAATAACGACTCGGACATCGGAGGTCAAAAAGGGAGGTCATTCAACTTTGTGAGTGGTGAAGCTGCGAAGTGAATCAGGAGCATCCATCTGGGAATGGACATGTGGCATACTCATTGACATAGAGGTCAAACCTTCCATTGACCATTTCGGGGTTTCATGGGTTGGAGGTCCGAGAGCACAACATCCAGACTCACGAAGTCGCGAGGTCCGAAACTATGAAAAAGACGGGAAGTTTCGTGTGGGACCCACGTTTATGACATGTTGAAATTTCATGTTTCGACTTATCGGAGGGTAAGAGATCAAGACTCTTGTCCCAAAGTCGTGAGAAGTGAAGTCACGAAGTGTCGAGGTTTCACATAAGAGATACATGGTAGAACCACACGGTGGGCCCTGGAAATAATCAGTCAGACACACGTCATGCATTTGGAGGAGTCAACATCCCGTTGACCTCTTGCATCTCGAGGACTCGGGAGATAAGGGAACGAAAGTTCAAGCCTTCGAATCGCGAAGTCACGAGTAGTGAGAATGAGAGGAGAAAATTCAAATATCGCCTCTCGGGGGTTCGGGAAAGAAGGTGCCAAAGGTTGAACCTTTGAACTCACGAAGGTGTGAGAGGTGAAAGGCATTAGTGTTTACCCTAGCCGGTGGTCATGTAAGGAGGGCGCTGATGAAAAGAGGAGTCATAACCATTTCGAAATATTGGGTATCATGGATTTGAGGAGAAAGGGTTGGAATTCATGACTTGCAAACTCGCGAAATCGTGAATCATGAAAAATAACATGTGGATCGATTTGAAAGGGGATTCCAACAGAGAATTTGAAAGAGACGATCTGACTCGAAGAGAATATAGAACGATCCTGTAAGCAGATCTCGGTTCCAAAGGCCGAAAGGTCTGTGTCAATTGGTATCAGAGCACAGAAAGATTTTCTTTTCTTTTTGTAGCGGGGAAAAGGAAGATTCACCATGCCGTCAAGAAGAAGAGACATACAAACACCCAATCCGCCAGAGGATAGGGAAATGCTGAGAAGAAGGGATAGGCAGATGCTTGATCCAGCCATGGAGAGAGAGATGCGTGACCTACGCGCCAAAATTAAGGACATGGAGACAACACAGAGGCGCACAGTCAGTGCTGGGGATCTTAGTGATTCCGAAAGTGAAAATGAGGTTGAACATGAAGGAGAGGAGGTCACAGCAGAAGATGCAGCAAACGAACGCCTGATTAGGGTTGTTGCAAGGATGGGTGCTAAGGAAAAAATGGATATTCCAATATACGAGGGAAACTTGGATGCCAAAGAGATTCTAGATTGGATTAGAGCTTTGGACACATATTTTGACTATGAAGATGTCAAGGAAGACAAAAGGGTCAAACATGCTGTCACAAGACTAAAAGGAAATGCAACATTGTGGTGGGATGAGCTACAAGCTGACAGACGCTGCAAAGGCAAGAAGAAAATTAAGAGTTGGGATAGGATGATCGCAAAGATGAAGGCGAAATTCATTCCCATGGATTACCAAATTACTTTGTTTCGAAGAATGTTGAATTTGAGACAGAAACTGATGACAATAAAGGAATATACTGAAGAATTCTACAAGCTGAACATTAGGGCAGGTCATCGCGAAAGTGATTATGAAAAAGTTGCCAGGTACATGAATGGTCTGAGATACGACATTCGGGATGAGATGAGCATGATGACCATATTAATAGTGGAAGATTCTTATCAGATGGCTCTAAAAGTTGAAGAGAAGCTGAGTTGAAAACAAGGTCAAAGAGGCCGAGATAGAAGTCAAGACAGAGGCAAATCAGTTACCCAGGATATAAATCAGAAACCAAAAGAGGACTGGAAGAAACCTCAGAGTCAAACTGAGAGTGGTGGAAGCTCGAAGAGAGGACAACATACCGAGCAAAACGGTCAGTATGCTGACGCAAACATTTTTCCTCGTACCAGAGGTAGCGGAAGAGGAAGAGATGAAGTAGTGAAATTCTTCACATGTGGAAAGGATGGACACAAATCTTATGAATGTACAGATAAAAAGAAATAAGGTGGTGAAACTCACATCGCCGAAGCACAGAGGCGAAATGTTGAGACAGAGGATGCTGAAGGCGAAAGATCGTTGATGATGCGCAAAGTTCTCTTAACGCCAGAGAAGGAGGTGGAGAAAACAGTGCAAAGGAATAGTCTTTTTCGGACTGCTTGCAAAACCAAGGACAGGGTATGTAAAGTCATTATGGACAGTGGTAGCACGGATAATCTCATTTCTACAGAGATGGTAGAGAAGTTGGAGCTGGAGATGATTGAACATCCAAGCCCATACAGAGTTTCATGGCTACAAAAAGGACATCAGGTAAATGTTACTAAACAATATTTAGTTGAATTTAAGATAGGAGGGTATAAATATGAAATACTCTTTGATGTTATTCCCATGGATGTTTGCCATCTATTGTTGGGTAGACTATGGAAATATGACAGAAATGTGATTCATGATGGGAGGAGGAACACATACACCCTAGAGAAGAATGGGAGAACTCACATGTTGTTGTCGATTAAAGATAAGGAGGTAAAACCTGAAGTAAGCAACACTGTACTTCTCATGAGTGGGAAGGAACTTCTTACAGAGGTTAAGAAGAAGGAAAAACCACAATTCATTGTGGTCAAGAAGCCAAATATTGTCTTAACCAGTACAAGGGTAGATGATTTACCGGAAGAGGTTCAAAAACTATTGGAAGAGTTTGCTGACATAGTAGTGGATGAACTACCTCGTTCATTGCCATCGATCAAGAGTGTGAGCCATCATATTGATCTCATACCTGGAGCTAGTTTACCAAACAAAGTAGCGTACAGATTAACATCGCAGGTGAATGAAGAAGTCAAAAGACAGGTCCGGGATTTAATGGACAAGGGGTTGGTGAGAGAAAGATTGAGTCCATGTGCTATTTCAACAGTGCTCAGTTTGAAGAAGGAAGTAGGCTAGAGAATGTGTACTGACTCGAGAGAGATCAACAAGATAACCATTAGGTACTGATTTCCATTGCCAAGGATGGATGATTTGATTGATTGCTTAAGTGGAGCCAATTTTTTTTCAAAGATTGATTTGAAAAGTGGATATCATCAAATTCGTATGAGAGAAGGTGATGAATGGAAGACAACCTTCAAGACTAATGAAGGGTTGTATGAATGGCTTGTTATGTCATTTGGTCTAACAAACGCGTTGATTACTTTCATGAGGTTAATGAACGAAGTCCTGAAGGATTTCATCGGAAAATTTGTCATTGTGTATCTTGATGACATACTGATTTTCAGTAAAACAAAGGCAGAGCATCTGAAACATTTGGCTACAGTGATGAAGAGATTACAACAAGAGAAGTTGTTGATAAACATGAAGAAGTCCTCATTCATGAAGACAGAGCTCATTTATTTGGGTTTTGTTATTTCTGTAGATAAATTGAGGATGGATCCAGATAAGGTGGAGGTAATTAAGAATTGGCCATCACCGAAGAGTATATTTGAGGTGAGAAGTTTTCATGTATTGGCTAGTTTCTACCGGAAGTTCATTAGGAATTTCAGTGGAATTAGTGCACCGATGATGGACACAGTGAAGAAGAGACATAAGTATTTTCATTGGACAGAAGAGGCTGAGAAAAGCTTCAATTTGTTGAAGAAGAAAATCACGAAACAACCAATTCTGGTGTTGCCGGATTTCAAAAAGACATTTCAGGTAAAATGTGATGCAAGTGGATTTGCAATAGGAGCAGTCTTGAGCCAAGAAGACAGGTCGATAGCATACTTCAACGAGAATCTGAATGAAGTGAAAGTGAAATACTCCACTTATGACAAGGAGTTCTATGCTATTATCTAGGCATTGAAGAAATGGAGACATTACTTAATTCCTAAAGAGTTTGTCTTATACAGTGATAATCATGCATTGCAATTTGTGACTCAATAGGAGAAGTTGAATCAAAGACATGTTAAATGGGTTGAATATATGCAAAATTTCACTTTTGTGATTAAACATATTTCTGGTACTGCTAACAAAGTTGTTGATGCTTTGAGTAGGAAATGTTTGCTGTTGCAGGAGTTCAGAGTCAAAACACTGGGTTTTGATGATCTCAAGGACATGTACATAGATGATCCAGATTTTAAGGAGGTGTATGAAGTAGCTGAGAATCCAATTCTCAGGGACCGAAGCCAATGGACAGGGTACATGATCCAGGATGGATTGCTATTCAAGGGTAATCATCTTTGTATTCCAAAATGCTCCATGAGGGAGAATCTGTTGAAGGAAAAACATAGTAGAAGATTGGCCGGACATTTTGGTCATGACAAGACGTTCTCAAAGCTAAATGATTCATATTATTGGCCAGGAATGAGAGAAGACGTCAAAAGATTTGTGGACAAATGCAGAATTTGTCAGCATTCAAAAGGAAAGAGGCAGAATGCGGGTTTTTATCAACCATTACCCATACCTGACAGACCATGGGATGCAGTCAACATGGACTTCATATTGGGGTTGCCAAGAACAAAAAGAGGGTTTGAATCAATCTTTGTGGTGGTGGATAGATTTTCCAAAATGGCACATTTCATTCCATGTCAGAAAACCAGTGACACAACTCACATTGCGAATCTATTTTTCAAAGAGGTCATTCAACTTCACGGCTTACCAAGGAGCATAGTTTCGGATCGAGACACTAAGTTCATGGGACACTTCTAGAGAACCTTATGGAATAATCTAGGAATGATCTAGTTCAGTTCAGCTTATCATCCTCCGACGGATGGACAGACAAAAGTTGTGAACCAAAGTTTGGGAGACTTGCTAAGGAGCTTGGTGACAGAACACCACAGTCAGTGGGATAATATTATGCCACAGGAGGAATTTGCTTATAATGATTCAATCAACAGAAGCACAGGGCAGATTCCATTCCAGATTGTTTATGGGATGCAACCAAGAGGAGTTTCAGAATTGAGGGATTCAGAACAGGATGCAACTAGAAGTGCTAGTGCAGAGGATTTCGCAGAAGCGATGAAGGAACTTCACTGCCAGGTGAAGGAGCGATTACAGAACTTGAGCCAAGAGTATAAGTGCAGAGCAGATCAACACATGAGACAACTTCAATTTGAGGTTGGTGATTTGATTCTGGCACATTTGAGAAAGGAAAGGTTCCCAAGTGGAACATATAATAAACTGAAGATGAAGAAGATCGGACCATTTAAGGTCTTGAAAAAATTTGGGGCAAATTCTTATGAGATTGAATTACCCGATGGGGTCAGAATTTCTCCTATATTCAATGTCTCAGATTTGTACCCATACAAAGATGAGGAAGCAGAAGCAGGTGATGAACAACCAGAGGTTCAGTGGACTAAATAGATGTTAGTTGCAGAGAAGCCACAGATGGAAAGCATATTGGACAAAAGAGTTAGCAAGAAAACCAGGAGAAAATAATACTTTGAATACTTGGTGAAGTGGAAGGGACATCCAGTTGAAGATGCCAGCTGGGAAAATGAAGCAGAGATCCAAAAGCATGGACAGACCATGCGAGAGCTCATGGACAGGATCCCATGAAAATTTTCAAGCAAGAGAGTATGATGCAGGAGCATCACCAACGTCAAGTGAGCGTGGGGCACACACCAATGCATTTTGGGAACATGATGAATTGTTTAAAAACTTTTGAAGATGGATGCGCCAAACGTAAATGTAATAGTTAAGGAGAGGCGTACTTCTTGATTTGTAGTCAGACCTTGAGCATCCCGCTCTCATCTGAAGGACTAAGAAGGCATTTGTGTTAGTTAATGTTAGTAGGTGGCTTTGAATTCTTAGATTTGACAGTTTCAAGAGCTGGAGGGAAAACAGATATAGACACCCTCACTTGTATCTTTGTAACATTAGCAAGATTAGCAGCATTATGAGCATAGAGAAGAGAGTAGAGAGATGTAGTTTTAACACCCATGTACAAAGATTTGAATTAATAGAAAGAGCTTCGATTCAAATTCATGGTGTCGTAATTGTTCTCTATGTATGCATTATGAATGTTATGCTCATGGATGTTTATTCCCTGTTATGCATTTGCTTTGATGTGTGAATGTATGATTTCATGTTAATGTCTGAAATCTGAAGAGAGGGAGAATAGAGAATGAGTTTCAATTGTTTCTCTATTTGAGCAAGAGTTTTCCTGCAAGGGGTGCAGTGAAATTGTCCGCAAGGGGTGCGTCGACAGAAGTCAGAGTTCATCTCTGAAAGCTCAGGAGGGATAGTATTGTTCTCATTCTCGTAGAAGTATCTCCCATTGATACAATATCTCCTACTCGCTCGCGAGATCAGGTGACCCATACTAAACAATATCAATAGCTTGGATCCTCGCGGCCTCCCAAGTCTGCATGTCCTTTAACCAACCCCTAGGCCCAAAGGTCTAATGGTATCGATCTATTCTCCATGCATCAATAAATCTCGTTCATTAAGTCTCACGCTTGTGGTCTAATTCTATCGAGAAGTCACATGACCACAACATATGAGTTCTTTTCACAGCCCAAAACCCACAAGTCTTGTGGCCTCACGCCTTTGGGCTCAACCCTTCATCACATTATTCAATATCTCCACAGTCTACGACTCGTAGGCCATTTGGAATAATCCTCCCACGAGACTACCCTCGAATCTTGGACCTCTCGATTGAAAATATCCGATGAAGAGTCAATATTTACCCTTGACTTCAGATGAACGGTCAAGATCAACCCCCAACACCTAGTCCATTTCACCCCGAAACCTAAAGCATCCACTATTGTGACCTGCCATAGGTAAACTACCACTATGGCATACACGTTGTCATTGCCACATTTTCGACACATGATTCAATGTCATCATGACATCACTCCTCACGGTTCCATATCTAGGTTTCACATCTGAGGATGTTCTATTTCAAGGAGGATATTGACCTCCACGAGATTTACCAACCCACAAGCTTATATTTTTTGCAATAAGGTAGTTCTTTCTTAAATTCTCAACCAAAATCTTGGGTCATTTGTAGATACAATCACAAGAAGATAACTTGTTACAAAAAATCTCCCAAAAACATTAGAATCACACAATCATGTACTCTAAGTAATTTCCTAGTAAATGGGTTCTCAACCATAAGCAATTAGAACTTATCAACTCATGAATATATCACATAGTGATATACTAGGATTTCAAAGGCAATATGCCTAGATTCCTTCTATAAACTTCCATTTTCATTCACATACATTACACATGGTATTAAGACATAGTTTAGATTACTTATTCATGCATTCAAGAGATGATAACATGCATGGAAATTGATCTTTACACACAAGACATTGTTATAGCACAAATTTACGCATCTATGCATTTGTGACATGGCCCAACCCTTTTCCCTAGCTTGTTAATCAAAATACAAACTTCCCTCAACAAAGTCTCCTAAAAAACATGACTTTTGCTTCTATTTGTGGGTTTCCTTTGTGCAACACGTGGCATTCACGCCTTGCTATCTTGCAGTGCGTGGATGCCCTAAAAAATGTGAAAAATAAAATAATTACACATTTTCGAGAGGGGGGGGGGGATTTTGGTTGGGCCCGTTTCCCAACCTCCCATGTCCCGTACCCAACAAAATTCATCCTCAACCTCTCAAGGATAATATAAATGCACCATTGGGGACATGGATGGGAGGAGGAAATGAGGTGCAATATCAGGCTGGAAAAATTTAGCAAGCTTCCCTATACCTTTTTCATTCTTTGAATAGCATCCCATACTTGGAAACTCCTTTTCTGGTGTTCCTTCCTTATCTTTATAACTGATGCAGGAGCATCGCCAACGTCAAGTGAGCGTGGGGCACACACCAACGCATTTTGGGCACATGATGAATTGTTTAAAATTTTTTGAAGATGGATGCGCCAAACGTAAATGTAATAGTTAAGGAGAGGTGTACTTCTTGATTTGTAGTCAGACCTTGAGCATCCCGCTCTCGTCTGAAGGACTAAGAAGGCATTTATGTTAGTTAATGTTAGTAGGTGGCTTTGAATTCTTAAATTTGATAGTTTCAGCAGGCAGAGGGAAAACAGATATAGACACCCTCACTTGTATCTTTGTAACATTAGCAAGATTAGCAACATTATGAGCATAGAGAAGAGAGCAGAGAGCTGTAGTTGAAACACCCATGTACATAGATTTGAATTAATAGAAAGAGCTTCGATTCAAATTCATGGTGTTGTAATTGTTCTCTATGTATCCATTATGAATTTTATGCTCATGGATGTTTATTCCCTGTTATGCATTTGCTTTGATGTGTGAATGTATGATTTCATGTTAATGTCTAAAATCTAAAGAGAGGGAGAATAGAGAATGAGTTTCAATTGTTTCTCTATCTGAGCAAGAGTTTTCCTACAAGGGGTGCAGTGAAATTGTCTGCAAGGGGTGCGTCGACAGAATTCAGAGTTCATCTCTGAAAGATCAGGAGGGATAGTACTGTTCTCATTCTCACAGAAGTGTAAGTTGAGCACAGGTTCCGTGCAAGGTGTGTGCAGGTGAGTAAAGTCTCAGAGTTAGCGAACCTGAGAAATTGTTGAAGGACTATTGCTGCAGGGAGTGCGCAGAGTCGAAGGACTTCAAATTCTTTGAATTAATCGAAGGAATCACCACAAGGAGTGCATGCGGGAGTCTTATTTAAGAATCAGAGTTGGAGAAAGCTCAGGAAGTTTAGTGCCTTGAAGTATTGGAAGGAGGCGCAACCACTTTGGTTTGCTAGCAGACAAGTTTTCATGAAGATACCGTGTTCATTTTGCCAAAATTGTCAAGGGGTAATTTGATGGCCAGAATCCTCCGTGGAGGATTCGTGAAGTCTCGGAAGCCGTCGGATCTTACAGAGAAGTAGGGGAGTTACGACAACATTCATCTAGTGAAAGATCGGGAAAATCGGACTGTAGGATCCGAACCAACGAGGGCCGTTGGATCACCCACGAAACCGGATCTCGGGGTTTTAGAAGGTGAAGGGTTGAAACCTTTGTAACGAGACTCACGAAATTGTGAAAAGCAAAGTCCCAAAATAGCAAAGGAATCTGAGCCGTTTGCTAGAAGGAGGACACGTGTCGTGAGATCACCCGTATCGGGGACTCAAACATCGAAGGTCAAAAAGGGATGTTTTTCAATTTCGCGAGTGGCGAAGCTGCGAAGTGAATCATGACCATCCATCTGGGAATGGACAGGTGGAATACTCATTGACACAGACGTTAGACCTTCCGTTGACCATTTCGGGGTTTTGTGGGTCGGAGGTTTGATATCACAGCATCCAGACTCGCGAAGTCGTGAGTTTCGAAACTTCGAAAAAGGCGAGAATTTTCGTGTGCGACCCACATTGATGACGTGTTGAAATTTCATGTTTTGGCGTATCGGAGGGTAAGAGATCGAGACACTTGTCCCAAAGTCGCGAGAAGCGAAGTCGTGAAGTGACGAGGTTGCACATAAGAGATTTGTGGTAGAACCACATGGTGGGACCAGGAAATAATCAGCCGGACACACGTCATGCATTTGGAGGAGTCAACACCCCGTTGACCTCTCACGTCTCGGGGACTCAGGAGATAAGGGAACGAAAGTTCAAGCCTTTGACTCGCGAAGTCAGGAGTAGCGAGAATGAGAGGAGAAAAGTCAAATCTCGCCTCTCGGGGGTTCGGGAAAGAAGGTGCCAAAGGTTGAACCTTTGAACTCGCGAAGGCACGAGAGGCGAAAGGCGTTAGTGCTTAGCTTAGCCGGTGGTCGCGTAAGGAGGGTGCTGACGAAAATAGGAGCCATAACCATTTCGCAATATCGGGTATCGTGGATTTGAGGAGAAAGGGTTGGAATTCACGACTCGTGAACTCGGGAATCGCGAAAAATAACCTGTGGATTGATTTGAAAGGGGATTTCAGCAGAGAATCCGAAAGAGCCGATCCGGCTCAAAGGGAATATAGAACGATCCTGTAAGTGGATCTCGGTCCCAAAGGCTGAAAGGTATGCATCAATAACTACAGGGTGTGTTCCTATATTTATTGATTTATCCAATGAAGATCCTCATTGCTGAGTTGATGCTTGAAGGTATTTGTAGGAACCTAGGGTTGTTGGCTCCGAACCAATATCGAAGGATGAATCAGGTTGTAACTCCCTTTATCACATTGTTGGTAATATAAGAGTTCTCTTCCCCCCTATTGTGTGTTCATTGGTTCATTGTGTTGTTATATGCCAATGTCTTTCCTTTGTATCTTTAAATCTATGCACATGCGATATGCTATTTGAATGTGTAACTACCTTGTAGCAACTTATTCTTTGTTTCCTATTGCAGGCTAGTTCCGGTAGAGATCATAAGTTCTTCAAGAAGCTAGAGAGGGGATCAACATCGAAAAAAGGATTCAAAGTGTGAGGCCTTTCCTTCTTTCTGTCTCTCTCTCTCTCCTTATAAAAGTAGTTATTTCTTGTATGCATTGATTTAGATGGGGATTGGTTATGTCTTCTGAATTCAGTCTTGCTCCGCTCTGACTTGACCTAAGGTCACAAGGGAAGACAAAGTGAAAGATTTATTTTATGAAATTTGCAACTGGGTGGTGGTGCCAATGCACACCGCTATATATGGTTACCCACCTCCCAGAATTTCCGACAAAATTGTGACTAATCTGGGCAAGATAGTAGACTGGTACATTGAGGAGAATTTCTCCTATATTAGGGTTTTCGACTGTTCAGTTCCTCCACATGCTCTGTCTAAATTTTTACCAGATCGATTGGTGTGCCGCGAAGTAGCACATCAAACTGTGCTTGGAGGGGTTGGTAAGGAGATCAAAGAAATACAAAAAAAGGTATGGCCATCTTTTCTCATGCATATTGGTACGTTTTCTCTATTGGATTTCGACCATTCGAAAGTGGAAGCCGCGGCCCTAGGAGAAATAAAACTAGTCGATATCGAATTCAAGAAGCACGATCCATAGAAGATCGTAGGTAACCATATGGCCAACTGCAATCTGAAAAGATATGAACATGAATATTCTCCTCAATATTAAATATTCTGAAGAGAGAGGTCCTATCAAGAGGTTTTGGATTGAATTCAAGATCTGACACTAAATAAAATGGTCGAGTTTTATAATTTCCAGAAACATCGAAGAAATGGCCTCCCCAAATTATTACAAGGGGAACTCCCGACACCTCCAACCACACAACAAACGGAGACCAAAGGGTTAGAAACAAGGATCTCTAGTGGGAAAAATGCCGGAGAAAATTTGGAGGAAATTGAGACCTTGATAAAGAAGGCAGAAGAAAAGCCACAATACACATCGGGTAAACCAACAACTGACAGAGCCGGGAAGCAGACATACACTGAGATAGGTAGTCCTATCAAATGTGTCACACCTCTACAGTTCAGTAGAGGGAACCCAATGGCCGAAACTGTATTCATAGGATACCTTACACCTATTTCCGTAGCAGAGATGCCTCCTTCAGAATTCTTCTTCAGTAAGAAGAGAAGGGTTGTGGTAAGGAGAGAAACACATCAGAAGGAGGGCACAACTTTTAAAAGACAAAGGGTGCTATTAGATGGGTAGGCCATAGAAGAAGAAGACTTATCTACAGAGGTCGCAGGCTCACTGGGAGCTTTCACGATAAAAAACTAGTTTTCAATGAGCAACCTGAAGGAGAAGTTGAAGCAGAAAGATATGTTGGTAGGCCAATTGCAAAATCAAATGAAAATGGTGGAAAAGAATGTTAGGAGTGATATCAACAAGGATTTTGAGTAGATTAGAGCCAATGATAGAAATGAAATCCAATAGCTCAAATCCGGTCTTAATGAGATGCAGAAAAAGTCACAGACAAGTGATGAATTAGTCAGACAGCTGCAAGCGAAGGTAAGTTTAACTGAAAAAGAAGTAGTGGATATATTATCTTTCCAAACCCAAACTCTAGAGGTACATAAGGAACTGGAATCAACACAACAAAGCCTTTTCAATAAGGTGGAAGCTATCCAAAACCACTTTCAAGTGGTAAATCAAGCCTTAGATAACATTTTTTTAAAGGAGAGAGAGGCTATTGTCGCTCGGACCAATTTCCAAGAAGAAGTTGTGTCGTCATCAAGAGAAGAAGTATCTATGGTTTCCAGGTTGTCTGTTTCAGAGAAAATCAGAGGCGATATAATATTGAAGGCCTGGGAAGCCAACATAGCCGAAAGTAAAAAGATGGCTAAGGAAGTCAAAGAGGCTTGTGAAGAAATTTTTAATTCACTTGACAAAGAGTCATTAGGCCTCGACAAATATAGTATCTCTGAAGCACTAGGACAAGTTGATATAGCAAAGCATCAACTTAACATTAAGACCAACATGGAAGATGCTTAGGCTGAAATCTTAGAATTAAAGCATAATGAAATTACTCATATAAATGGATGGCTAGTGAAGCCCAGTTTGCAACTATAGTGTATAGCTTCATAAGATAGGAGAATGGAAAATAGATTGCCTCAATTAGAAAATAAATTATATGCTTTTGAGGCAAATGACTTCACAAAACCCTCCAGGCCGGTGGTACAATTTGTGAGAAAATGTGTTAAATGTATCGAACAAGGAAAAAACAACACCTTCGAGAACCAATGAGGTAGTCTGTACACATCATCTGTACAGATCATGATTAGAGATTATCTATTTCTGAGATGGACAACAGGAAAGAAAAATGCCTCTGCCAGCATGAAAAAAATACAAAAGAGATGCAAGTGAAGTTCTTCAGATTTCATTTTTGTAACCTTTACTATTTTAGAAATAAGGAGAATTCCAACCGTTTAGGGTTGATAACCTTTTGTGTAAATACATATTTAGAAGAATGAACAAAGGTTGCTTCTTGTCGTATTATAACTAAGAAAACTCATCCTTTGTGAGTATTAATACAAGCACAGACAGGGATTCCAAATTTTGTGTTGTTTGAGTTATGTGCTCTTCTTGTATTTCATATTTCCAGTTTTGTTTATGTTACTCCTCGATAAGTGAATGACTGCAATTTATTACAACATCTACTGTGATCATATTTCATTTAGTTATATGATAAGAAAGCAATTTTAACCTTGTATTTGCTATCATCAAATACAAGACCTGCTAGCTACTTGGACCACTATATCATATACCCTTTCAGGGGTGCATTCCACTCTTTCTTCTACTATAAACAAGGTAATATTCTTCTGTCATTGATGCCTTAGCTTGTTTAATAGTTTTGTAAACTTTCTTCACCACCACTCAATTTGATTAATTGTCTCAGACGATGAAACATGGCCTCTGTTCTGTTCAACTATTAATTTCATTTGAGGATTTATATTCTTACATAACTAACAGAAAGAAAAAACACTCTTAAAACAAATCATTCCTTAATTCCTGATGCCTGACATTATGCTTTGAGCCTTAAGTTTAATCTTAGGAACAAAAATACCATTGGGGGATTTCTCATACTCTTAGAGAAAATTTAAGTGCGAAGGCCACTCTCCTTTACAATAACCACTGGTTGAGAACCCTCTATACCCACCTTGCCCAACGCCTCCACGGGTTTATCAGATGCCTTCCCAGTCATATTTCCTCTACATAAGGGAGTCCCTTCACAACTACACTGTCCCTCAACACCCTCCCCTTCCGGTGTTGGTTTCTGTCCAACAAGCATCAATTCCATGGCCCTCTTCGCTCAGGTCGAGTTTGGTTTCCAGACCAATCAAACACAAAACTATTTCTTTGTTTCTCTGCTTGCACGAGGTCTTCCTTTTCTACATGATATTTCTTCATGCACCTGCACACTCCTCATGTTCTCTTCTCTTTTCTTTTTCTCGTGCACCCTCTCATGCACCTCTTTTCTTGTTTCTCTTTGTCACACACCCGTGCATTCCTTGCTTCTTCCAGAAGTTTCTCAGCTTCCCTTCGTGCTGCTAGGGGGGATCCAAGATTATACATGGATGTACTATGCATTCACTCCCATGCATTTACATTGGAATTACTTCGCAACTACCCAACCATACTTCATAATCAATTTGCTTCAACTGCAAGCTAGAGGAAATTATGGTATTTCCCCAATATAGTTCAACAAGGTGACTTGGGGTCCTTTAACACATGAATCCCCTTTGTTCCCCCTCGTTAATCCCTCTCACGGTATCATGGACAATCTGCATGCTCCACCCACAGTCAGTTGTGTGGAAAATTTCAATTAAACACTAATAAATTATGGCATGAAAATCATTAATCATGATTAATTACATATAATCAAGGGATTAAAAATCCAGGATGTTAACCCATGTCACCAAAATACGTGGCTAACCCATGTTAGGTTCTCCTTGTTTGTGGATTGTTTCTTAAGTATTAGGATCTATATTTAAGTGGGTTTCTATAAGTCCAAATTTATTACAAAAAGAACCCTTAAACCAAGTTTTTCTACGCATGCTATCTCCAAATTCATTCTAGTTTAGAGAATGTTTGGATTTGGAATCCTAGATGGGTTGATGTTTTTGTTTTATTAATGTAAATATCTCTCATGGACTTACCCTAAATCAAGACAATCTTTATATCACTTAATGTTCATAAAGAGGGATGAGGATAATAAGGGGTATTAAAAAGGGGCCATGTGGCAAGCTCAAAGGTTGCAATGTCGCCATGATGATAGGTGTCTACTCCAAGTTCTAGTATGTAGCACCAACATACGTAGCTAATTTATACTCGAAGATAATGAGAAAAAATAGATCACTTTGTCATTTTGATAAAGTAATATATATATATATATATATATATATATATATATATATCAAACATCAAGCATCAAGACCAAATGTTTTTTAGTTGACATGGAAAGAGTTGACTATGAAACAACTCAAAAGTCTTATTTATGATAATTTTCGCCAAAATTTGACGAACAATAAATTTTGCACTCTGATCAATTTGTTGTTTAAATTGTAACTTTGGCAATCTTGGTTAATTCAAAAACCATGATTCATGCCAAGATTGCAATTTTGAAATGCACATATTATAAATACAAAAAAATTGTAATTTGTGTTGTTGGATTTGTGTAGACTCCTCCCTAAAATCAACATTAGAAATGGGGGGTTAGGGGGCTCTAGTTGGAGATTAGTCTACACCTTGGAAGGTTACTAAAACTTTTTTCTTCTTCAAACTTAGTTTATTTTTTAATATTTATTTTAATTTGCTTTAATATTGAGTCGCACAAATGTTTCTTTGAAGAATAGTATTGTAGTTTGAAAATCACAGTTGGCTACGAATTTTGGACTATGACCATATATCTTTCTATGTAAGAAACACTTCAAAGAAAGGTGAATTTACAGTGTCTTGTTGAAAGAAAAATGCTTCTTAGGTTGAAAAAAAAAGTATCAAAATATAGTTAGTCAATACACACTTTAGATGTAATCAATTAAGGAACAATATAAAAATGATGTTGTTTGATAATGCAAATGGCGCAAACCCGATGAATATTGAAGTTGACCTACTTTGTCTCATGACGGGGTCAGAGATGATTTTGAATTATTAGTGGAAAGACAATGCCCCTTGTACGAGAATTTCTCTATGCCCGACAACCCTTCTACTAGGTGTCAGAAATGAAAGAAGAGGAACATTTTGGAACAAGAAAAGAAAACAATGCTTTCAAACACACGTGGTGGTGAATTGTGGGTAAAGCAATTTAGAATTTCATCAACTCAAAAACAATTCGTTTTGATATCTAATGAGAAGGGTTCAATAAAAATAAGGAAAAAAAAAGAATTATAGAAAAAAAATGTCGGTGACCTTACCATCAAGGATTCAAATGAAAATTATTTCTCCTTGAAAATAATAAAGGAGTAAGTTAATCTTGTAGTGAATAGACCCTCTTTCCAACCAAAAATATTTTATATGCTCTGAATTGGAACCAATATTCGAATGATGTGGCAAGGATTCTACTCTCAATTGATGAAATTCGAGTTCTAAATCCTCCACTTGTTGCATGAGAGTTTCTACAACTTGCTTTAGATCACCTGTCTCATTTTTTCTTTCTCTAATTCTTCCAATCACTGAAGCAGCTCCAAAATTACTTGTTCCTATCCATTAACCTTGGTGCCAACTTGATTTACCTTGTTTTCCACTTGAGCGTAGATCAATATGCTTTCCTTCCATGTCCTCGTGTCTTATCAAAATTCTTTTAATGTCAAACCAAGATGGGTCCATCATGTTCGGAGGTGGCTCTGTTATGGAGCACTCAAAAATTTTCCATCGTGTGTTGGATGCCCATAATTTGTCTCTGTGTGGTGTGTGTTTCTAGCGCTGCCAATGCTTTATGCTAGAGAAACCTTGTTTTGGTATAGTTAGAGCTTGTTCCAGATGTATAATGGCTACAATTTTCCTTGAAATTCCCACTTTTTTGTTGATATCCAAGTCAGAGGGTGACAGGGTGAACGAAGTAATGGTTTTAGATGGGAAAGGGAGACACTACTGGAAAACATAGGAAGCAAAATTTGGTTGAAAATGATTGAGGGGATTTAGAGATGAAATTCCAAGGGGTCTGTTTCTAGCAAGGCGATCTAGAGTCAGCTCATAAAGAGAAAAAAAAAGTAGATGGGATAGATAGAATCAGATTGTAGATGTTTGGGCAGGTCATTTGGTTTTCTTAGCCATTGTGTTGTTAATGTTTGAGTCTCCTTAAAAGTTCTTGTACATCGATGTTTGATGCTTGGGGGAGGTGGGTTTCCCAATCTCTGGATGACATAATTGTTTGATAAAACATAAAAGTTGGTATGCAAATTGTTGTTATGGTAAGGAGGAATAATTTCTGCCTATGGAGCGTGGTGGTTCAATATCAAAAACTTGCATGTCGTGATGCGTTCATTCTAGGCCTAATGAAAAGTGAAGAGCCATGTGAACTCTTGGTACTTATCCATTACGCCAGAGAGAGGAATGCCTTGCTTACATGAGCATGAATGAATATGGGAGTCACATCGTAGTCCTTGGAGGTTGATATTCCAAGGCCACCTTATACAAATATTAATTGCAATCATCATTTGCACATTTAAGGGATGGGATGGGATTTCAAATCCCCATTAACCTTCATTTCACCTTTCCTTAAGGTGGATCCTTCCTTGGCAAGCTGATTTGCTGTCATGTTCAACTTCCACTTGATGTGGAATATAGCATAGTTTTCAAATTGACGAAGAAAAGTCTGGATACGAGTGAGAGCACCCCTGTATATATTGCTTCTAGCTATATTTTATTTGATAATGGCTCTTATGAGAACCATAAAGTCACGATAGATTATTATTCTTCAAATCCCTTTCATAAAAGCTTGTTTGATTCCATCATAGAAAGTGAATGCTTCCATTTCATTATTGGCCATTGTTCCAAGGCCCCAAACAAAATTTATGGTGATATGTCCTTCACAATAACTTATTATCCCCCACATCTACCACCCCTATGTTTTCACAAAATATTATAAAAATATATTTATTTAATTAATTAAGAAAAGAAAAACAACATCTTCATATATTTATGAAAATTATAATCCAATAATTAAAATATAACATAATTGAATTAAAAAAAATCAACCAAATGACATATGTGAAATTGATCATAAAAAGTGAAGCCCCAAAGTTAGGTCTAAACTTTGTAACGTAAGTTGATTGATTTATTTCGAGATGATAGTTTACTTAATTTAGTCAACAAATAGGTATAGGTAGGTGTTATGGAATTTACTACATACAACATATCATTATTGAAATGAACATTCATTCTTGTTGGCCAAACTATTGATCTTAAAATATTTTCCACCTAAGAATAAATTCCAATTTATATAAAATATAGCTCTTTGCTTTACTTTCCATATATATATATATAAAAAATCAAGTTTTTTATTTATTTAAAAAGGTATTTATTTATATAAGTATTATTTATTTATTTAAATATTATTAGTAAAAAATTTTGTTTATTAAAGTATTAAGAAAGTTATTAATATTTATTAAAATTAAATATTAGTTTATTAGATCTTTAAAAAATAATAATTTAATTTGTTTTAAAATCTTATTTTTATTATTATTTTTTTCAATTATTATAATTTTTTTAAAATATTATTAGTAAAGTTTTTGTTTATTAAAGTATTAGGAAAGTTGTTAATATTTATTGAAATTAAATATTAGTTTATTGAAGCTTTAAAAAATGAATAACTTAATTTGTTTTAAAAATTATTTTTATTAAAAAAAATTATTCTTAAATTATTGTAATTTTGATAAATTAAAAGATTAGAAAAATTGATATTTTAATAAATATTTCGAAATTAAAATTTAATATGTATATACAAGATATTTTAAAAAAAATGTTTTTTATTTTCAATCCTTTTAATATCACAAAGATAACACTGTTTTAAAAATTACTCAACATCATGTTTCACTATAAAACCTATAAACAAATATTTTTTTATTTTAATAATATTATTAAAATATATATAAAAAATAAAAAAAAAAATCAATTATAAACCAATACAAATGTCATATTTTCCCCAAAATGGAACATTGTATCTATCAAACACTTTGTATATCTTATATGGAAAAATGTATAAGGAATGTCTTTATGGAAAATATCATCAAGTAGACAAACAAACTCCAAAGGGATAAAATAGGTATGTTTCAAAGTGATGTGGTTCCAACATGACTATGAGTTTGGAACTTTGTTTCCTATATGTGTATGTTATCACTTCAAAGTTCCAAGGAGGGAGACTTGGTTCATATATATTATTTGTAATAGATTCAAAGTGTTCATACTTATTATTTTAAATAATAAAATGTCTTTTTGTTATTAATTTAAAGGTTTACCATTTAAAGGTTTAGAATAAATGGTAAGAAATGATGAGTTTTTTTTGAAACATTTGTTATTAATTTATTATTAATTTAAAAGTTTAGAATAAATTATAAAAGATGATGAGTTTTTTCAATATTTTTTATAATTTTTTTAACTCATAATATTTTAAAAATTATCCAACATCATATTTCACTATAAAAATTGAAAATATTTTTATATTAATAATATTATTTATTAAATATTATATAATATATATTAAAAATAACAAAATTAAAAAAAAATCAATTATAAATACATACAAATGATATAATTACCATAAAATGGAACATTGTATCTATGCAACACTGGGATTGGTTATCTTATATGGGAAAGCGTGTAAGGAATGTCTTTATGACAAACAAAGGATAGCATGTATGTTTCAAAGTGATGTGGTTACAACATGTCTACGTTATCACTCCAAAGATCCAAGGAGGAGACTTTTGTATCATGCTTAATTTTTGCCATTCCTTATTATTAAGAGGTAGTACAAATCATATTGTGTAGTACATGATTATATGGCATGGTTGGTTGGTTCATGTATAATATTTGGTGAAATAGATTCAAAGTGTTCAAACTTATCATTTTGTTATTAATTTAAAGGTTTAAAATAAATAATGATTTTTTTTTATTGAATAGAGTGAAGTTTTATTTTTATTAAAATTATATTTTGCACTTCCAAGTAGCCATGGTCACTTTAAAATAGTTATTAAATATTATATATATATATATATATATATATATATATATATATATATATATATATTAATTTTATTTTTAAAATTTATTAAATAATATATTTAATACACACTTTAAAGTGGAGATATCTAAAGGTATAAATCATTAAGGTGTTGGGTACAAAGAAGTAACATGAGAAATGCATAACATTTATATATATATAAATTAATTTTATTTTTAAAATTTATTAAATAATATATTTAATTAACACTTTAAAGTGGAGATATCTAAAGGTATAAAGGTATAAATCATTAAGGTGCTGGGTACAAAGAAGTAACATGAGGCATGCATAACATTTATTGTACACACATTTTTGTGTTAAAACCTAAAGTATTGAAAAATCACACCATGACATGACAATTGGTGAAGTCATTTCTATGGCATGAGAGAGGTATAAGCTTCTAATTTCTTCCATCTTCATATTAAACTAAGTATTTGAGCTACTTGAAGTTCACAGTTTCATATATGTTATTTATACAATTATAAAAAAAAACTCGTGTCATTTTAGGTAGTTTATATTACTCTTTTTCTGGTATGCATTTTTAAAATAGGTATATCATTTTTAAAATAGGTATATATGATGGTTGACCTTCCAAAGAAACCCATTAAATATGAAGGCTATGAAGATGAAGGGCATTCAAAGAAGAGGAGAGCAAGAGGGCTTGAGAGTAAGTGAGGAAGAAGGGAAATGACATAATATGAAGGGCTAAGAAGAAGAAGCCTATTCAAAGATCGAAGGTTGTCTCTAAGACAAAGCCTTTTGCAATGTTGCCTATGAGTAAGAATGCTTTTAAATTCTAATTGAGAACACAACTAACCCTTTATAAATAAAATCTCAACTTGATAAAATCTCTATTGAATGTTGATTTTACCGTTTGGATTTCCAAGGTAAAATCTGTGTGTCTATGGTGCATTTAATTTCTCTATGGTCAATTAACTACCGTGTGATCGATTCTTCATTGTGTGAGTGTTTCAATTTGATGAGATTTCTTGTTGTTTAAAATTACACCATACATCATTTTTTTGCATTGTGGCAATGAATCACCATTAATTAGATCATTGGTTGATCTCCACATATGAGTTATCACTTTAATAGAATCATGTTGGCATCCATAGCCCCATCTCTAAATTCTTTGATCGCTACTGTAATTAGTTACAAAGATAAGTTTCATTGATTATTAGTTGATACAACAAATGTTTAGTAACCTCAACTAATGACACAAATGATCCATTTGTTGAAGATTTCTTAACGTGTAAATCATATCTAGCTTGAATTTCCTTTAAGAGTAGCATTGGCGAAGTTATCCTCTACATTCTACGCCTATACACAATGTCAATATAATCAATTTTACCCCAATTTAAAAAAGTAATACAGCCATGATTCCCCTTATACCATTGACCCTCTATAACCCAACCTCTTGATCGATTAATGGAATCATTGAATTTAGTTTTTATCTACATCATTTTTCATACAAACAATGGGATGTATATACATTACTTGAATCAATTTTTAATGATTAGAAATATTTACAATGGACTAAACATTATATAAACACATTCACATAGGAGAAATTACAAAGGTATATTGCCCTCAAAGTTTTCAAACTTATCATTTTGGTATTAAACTTATCATTTTAAATACCAAAATTTCATTTTGTTATTAATTTAAGGGTTTAGAATAAATGATAAAAAATGATCAGTTTGTTTTTATGGAATGGAGTGAAGATTTGTTTTAATTAAAGTTATATTTTTCACTTCCAAGTAGTCATGGTCTGTGGTTTTTAAATATGCTAAGTATGTATAGTAATATTCTCTAAGATATATATAAATTAATTTTATTTTTAAAGTTTATTAAATAATATATTTAATTCACACTTTAAAGTGGAGATATCTAAAGGTGTAAATTAGTCATGGTCACTTCAAAGTGGTTTTTAAATATATGTATATTATTATTCTCACATATAATTATATATATAAATTAATTTTATTTTTAAAGTTTATTAAATAATATATTTAATATAAAGGTATAAATTATTAAGGTGTTGGGTACAAAGAAGTAACGTGAGGCATGCATAACATTTATTTACACACATTTTTGTGTTAAAGTTTAAGGTATTGAAAGATCACACCATGACAATTGGTGAAGTTATTTATTTTTATTTTTATTTTCATGAGAGAGGTGTAAGCTTTTAATTTCTTCCACTTTTATATTAAATAAATATTTGAGTTACTTTAAGTTCATAGTTCCATATATGTTATTTATATGGAATTATGAATTTCTAAATAGGAGCTTTAGAGAGGAGGTTTAATGGTTTAAATTGTCCCGTTAGACTATAGCCAAGGCCAGAAAAGGGGTAAACAAGGTTACTAGAGGTCATTCCAGTCAAAGGTGTTATGTTCGGAAAATGACATTGAGAAAAAAATGGTTAAAAACACTTTTAAGCTATTATGAGCTAAAAATAGAACAAACAATCTAAATTTGGAAGTCAACAACAAATTAGGGTTTCGGTAGTGAATTAGGGTTTAGAAAAGATATAAGAGAAGGGTCAATGACCTAATTCATTATTATGCAGATTATGACTTGTCATTAAGGAGAGAGGCGCATCTCAGGAGAGATAGTTCAATGGATTCCAGGAGGAAGACACCAGTTGGTTGATTTCGTTGTTGAGAGACACACCCTAGTCACTTGGAATATCACACAGGTCTTCCATCATTCTTTAGCAGCAGTTACACAGGGTCCAGTAGCAAGGGCACACTTATCCAGGGTGAGGGCACAACTCCTAAGCAATTTCAATGGATCGACTTGTCCCATCTAGGGAGAGTTCAGATATTCCCCTCTGACCCAGTTGAGAGGAAGGAAAGGGACATCTTTCTCCTGGTTCCTCGTCAGATTCCAACGAAGGAATCATTTGGGGCGCATTTTCCAGAGTTGGGAGTGCAACAGTTTTGGCGGATACATTCGGGGTTCCCGAGCGATCATTAGATCAAATCCAAGGAAACCCTTCTGACCCATTTCCCAGTAGGCCAAGGCGATCATTTTGAGATACATCTCAGCTGATTCCGACGGTGGAATCACTAGGGTGCATTTTTCTAGTGAGAGAGGGGCACATTCCCCCAAGGGGATCCATCCGGGGTCCAAAAACACCAGCAGAGGGGCCGGTCAACCATCAATACTGAGAGCTAGAGCAGGGTGCACCATTTGGGACAGTTTCCAGGCCATTCTGAGAAGTTTATCCACCAGGGTGAATTTTCTAGACTTTTAACAGTTATCATGTGAGACGCCACAGTTCCAACACATCCATTGACCCCACAGTACTGATATATTATCGGGTATTATCTTTTAGTTTTCTTATTGTATTCCGGCTAAGATCCTTTGTCATTTGATCTAGTTGAGTGATTCATTTTATTCAGCCGCATTCAACATTTGTACTCCGCAGAGATATCATAATATAAACTTTGCAGTCTTTGTTGCATTTGTTATTTGTATGATCATTTATATGCTGTAAACCATTGATCCTACACACACATTAGCAACATTTCCTAGAATAGCCAAGTTAGGAACATTGTAGTGGTATCAGAGCTTTAGTCCTTCCAGTTTGTGACTAAAGACGATGAGTGCAACAGAAGACCCAGAGGGTTGTGAGCACGTAGGTGACGAATATGTCACTTACAACAAGCATAAGGAAAGAAGGTCTAGGCCTGACTTTCCTCCTTTCCTGCACAACGAAAGAGGCGCACAGGGAAGTAGAGAGAAGGATAGAGTATGAGGCTAAGCACGAGGTAGAGAGGATGCTAGGTGACATATGTGAGTGACCAAAGGGCAATGGTAAGGCCCCCATGGAGCCATAGGCAGCCTTATGCAGGTTATCAATGATATGGTAGCTAGTCAGTGGGCCATGACCCATTCCTTGACACAGATGGCTGATAGATTGGCTATAGTGGGCACCCCGAGCACACAAGCCCCACATGTATCACAAGGGAACTCGGGGGCAGGCAATAGACTCCAGTCTCCTACTCCCACATACACCTCTTCAAGTAGGATTCTCAGACCTTTTTTTCCCAGTTTCCAAAGGGCATCCCCGATAGCAGCACAACAAACCGATAACACATAGGCCGCCCACTCATGCAGGGGACATTGTAGAGTACAGGAGGGAGTATGCAACATTGGGCTATGAATTCCATTAGGACATGAACCTATTCGAGTATTGTGGACTTAGACTCAAGAACTGCCCTCGAGAGCCACAAAGAGGAGGACCACAACAACAATAGGGGCATAACATTGATTTCATCTAGAAATTTGGTAAAATCAACATACCTTATTTCGACGGATCATCCAAATGCACCGCCAGAGCTTGGGTATAGAATCTAGACACATACTACAAGCTCAAACAGATGACCGAGACAGAGGCCATCAATTTCACCACCTTACACTTGGAGGGTGAGGCACACGAGTGGTGGCATCATGGATTGGTGACATTGGGTCACAGTCGCATCACCTCCTATAGGGAGTTCACAGAGAGACTCATGGACAGGTTTGACAGGAGGGACCCTGAGATCCACTTCAGGGATCTATCCCAGTTGAGATAAACTGTCACAACAAAGGCATTCGTCACGGAATTTTAGCGGGTATCCATGGCAGTGAAAGATATATCACAGACCAGGTTGTTCATGTTATTCACAGAGGGACTCACAGATCCTTTGAGAGGATGGGTGAAGGCATACAGGCCGCCCACCTTGTAGGATGCCATCCTACGCACTCAAGATTTTGTAGACTCAGGGCCAAAGACTAAACCCTTTTCCAAACCCTTCGTACCCCAGAAGGATCGAGACAGAAATCCATTCCAGAGAGAATGAAAGGGCAAGGGGAAGTTGGATGATGAGATGAGGCAAGAGCTTATGAGGAAGAAGCTTTTCTTCAACTGTAGAGACCCTTGGGTCCTAGGCCACAGGTGCATGGGAAAGGGAGATATTCATTATATTGAGGTGGCAACAGGCAGTGTGGACAATGAGGAGGAGGAGAAGGGCAGTGGATCCACTAGCTCAGAGGAGGAGTCAACATAGGCATAGGAGCAACCTCCCTGTAGACTACCAACACCAACAGGATCTCACCCTCTGGTAGTTCCACAGCCGCTTGAGTAGGCTAACAGACGCAAACCAGCAAAGGGAGGAGTCATAACGACCCTTTCTGGTGTTCCCAGGCATGATACCCTCCAGATCAGAGGGACTATTCAGGGGCAATGGGAAATCTCCCTGATAGATGGCGGGGCCACTCACAAATTCATTGATGCGTCATTGGTATCGAGAGAGGCACTTCAGACATAAGAGTTTGAGGGGTTTGATGTTGTAGTAGAAAATGGCCACACAGTAGAGTGTCTTGACAGAGTTCCAGACTTGGAGATAAATTTAGGAAACTACACAGTGAGAGACACATTTTATGTGGTTGACCTATATGGCACATATGTGGTGTTGGGAGTCCAGTGGATGATCACCTTGGGAAAAATCACCACCAATTACCAAACCTTGGAGATGGGGTTCAAAGACCGTGACAGGAAGAAGGTTGTTCTGAGAGGTATGTCGACAAGAGCACCCATGAAAGTTTCAACCAAGAGGATGGAGAGGATATTCGAGCATGGGGAGGTAGAATATGCCGCATAGTGCTTGATCACTACGTGGAAGGATTCTGAGGGTCGACAACAGTATCATACAGAGATAAAGAATTTGTTGGGACGACATCAACGGGTTTTTGGGTCGATTCCACTAGGGAGACCACCTGACAGGGGGTTTGAGAACACCATTGAGTTGGAGGAGGGGGGCAAACCTATGAACACACCCCCTATCCTTATCCTAGGAGGTTCAAGGATGAGATATAGAAAGAAATCAAGGATTTGCTAGAGATGGGACACATCAGACCAAGCAACAACCCATTCGCCTTTTCATTTGTCTTAGTTATGAAGAAGGATGGCACCATGAGGATGTGCATTGATTACCGGTCCTTCAACAAGAAAACCATCAAGAATCGATAGCCTATCCTACACATTGACCAATTGATGGATGAATTGCATGGGACATTTTTCTTCTCAAAGATTGATCTATGCTCTAGGTATCATCATATCAACATATGAGAGCAGGACATAAAGAAGACGAAATTTTGATGTCACTTTGAACATTTCGCGTTCCTGGTTATGCCATTTGGGCTAACCAATGCACCCGCCGCATTCTAGTCTTGCATGAACCACATATTCAAAGATCAGTTGAGGAAATCAATCTTGGTTTTCTTCGACGACATCTTGTTCTACATAAGACATGGCAGGAGCATATGAGGCACCTGGATGAGGTATTGAGCATCATGGAGACACAGTCATTATATTCCAAAGAGTCCAAGTGTGAGTTTGGTATGACATAGCTGCTTTACTTGGGCCACAACATCAGTGCACAGGGGGTGTAGGTGCACCAGGAGAAGATCATGGCCATTCTGGATTGGCCAACACCCAGGAATGTGACAGAGTTGAGAAGTTTCTTCGGGTTGTGAAACTATTACAGGCGGTTTGTAGGGGGTTTTTCTCACCTTGGAGCACCGATGACAGATCTTAACAAGCATGGGGATTTCATTTGGACCGAGGAGTCACACAAAGCCTTTGATCACATGAAGGAAGTCATGGGCACTTGTCCAATGTTGGCATTACCGGAATTTACCTTGCCAAGGTTTTTCTTAGCTTGGAGCACCGATGACGGATCTTAACAAGCATGGGGATTTCATCTGGACCGAGGAATCACTGAAAGCCTTTGATCACATGAAACAAGTCATGGGAACTTTTCCAGTGTTGGGATTACCAGACTTCACCTTGCCATTTGTACTAGAGTGTGACGCATCCGACAAGGGTATCGGGGAAGTTTTGATGTAGGGAGGAAACCCCATTGTATTCAAGCGCAGGAAGCTCAGACAACCCGAGAGGTTGTACTCCATTTATGAAAAGGAAATGTTGGCAATCATGCATGCCTTGACCAAATTCAGACAATATTTGGTGGGCAACAAATTCGTGGTCAAGACAGATCACAACAGCTTGAAGTATTTCCTTTAGCAGAAGGACCTCAGTGAACGCCAATAAAAATGGGTGACGAAGTTATATACATTCAAATTTTACATAGAGTATGTCAAGGGGAAGAAGAACATTTTGGTCGATGCACTATCGAGGAGACCTGCGGGATGTTATTTGATGGAGATTTCAGCAGATTGGAAATCCCACTTGTTAGTGGTATATTCCAAGAACAATTTCGCTTGTGAGGTTATGGATGGGCAGATATAGGATGACAAGTATAGAGTCATTGACGATGTCATATTATACAAGGACAGAGTCTACTTGGTGCTAGATTCGGGGCTCAAGAAGAAGATCCTCACAACAATTCATGATTCACCACTAGCAGGCCATCAAGGCTTTTTTCAAAACCTATAGACATATCAAGGAGAGGTTCTCATGGAAGGGCCTCAAACAGGATGTTATGAGACACATCAGCGAGTGTGTGACTTTCCAACAGAACAAGTCAGAGCATGCTCTTCCAGCGGGGCTACTTCAACCACTCCCCATTCCAGAGTAGAAATGGGAGAGTATATCGATGGAATTCATCACAGGCCTTCCCAAGGTCCATGGTAAGGACTGTATCTATGTAATGGTCGATAGATTGACCAAGTTTTCTCACTTCTATGCCATATCAACAGAGTACAACGTAGTTCAGGTAGCCAATATATTCTTCAGGGAGGTATTCAAACTTCATGGGTTGCCGAGGAACATCGTCAGTGACAGGGACAGTCGATTCATAGGGACATTCTGGAGAGAGTTGTTTTGGTTGGTGGGGACAGAGCTGACGCCCAACACCAACTATCACCCTCAGACATATGGGAAGACCAAGATTGTCAACAAGTGGGTTGAAGGATATTTGAGGACCTATGTAGGTGGCAACAAAGAACATGGGTAAAGTGGCTACATTTAGGAGAGAATTGCTACAACACCACTTTCCACATATCCATTGGTATGACACCCTTCCGAGCATTGTATGGATATGATGCTCCCACTTTGGTAGACTTGGTTTTCGGGGAGAGAAGAGCTCCCAAGGCCAAGGATTGGATCATAGAGAGTCAGGAGATTCTCAAGTTGTTGAAAGAGAACCTGCAGATGACACAAAACCGATAGAAGATGAGTGCGGACATGCATAGGATAGAGCACAACTTTGAGGTTGGGGATTTGGTTTTCTTGAGACTCCAAACTTACAGACAATCATCTCTGAAGAAGAGTGGGGCCGAGAAGCTTAAGCCCATATTTTATGGGCCTTACATGATCATGCGTCGAGTAGGTGAGGTTGCTTATGAGCTAGAGCTTACAGAGGGGAGCAAGTTTCATAACGTGTTCCACGTATATTGCCTCAAAAGGGAAGTGGAATAATTCATTAGCACATCAGAGGAGCTTACCCCATTGGATGAGGAGGGACAATTGGAGTTGGTTACGAAGGAGGTTTTGGAGTTCCGGGAGTGGAAACTGAGGAGCAAGGTCATCTAAGAGTGTTTTATCATATGGAGAGGGATTCTAGTAGAGGATGCTACTTGGGAGAGTGAGCAAGTGTTGCAACAACCTGGATTGGTATTGCTTGAGTACAAGCAATTTCAGGAAGGGAGGACTATAATGTCCCTTTCCAAATAGGAGCTCCAGAGAGGAGGCTTAATGGTCTAAACCGCCCTGTTAAACTATATCCAGGGGCAGAAAAGGGGTAAACAGGGTTACTAGAGGTCACTCCAGTCAAAGGTGTTATGTTTGGAAAGTGACATTGAGCGAAAAGTGGTTAAAAGCGGTTTTAAGCCTTTATGAGCTAAAAATAGATCATACGAGCTAAATTTGGAAGTCAACAATGAATTAGGGTTTCAATAGTGAATTAGGCTTTAGAAAATCTATAAGATAAGGGTCAACGACCTAATTCATTATTATGTTGATTATGACCATTCATTGAGGAGAGAAGCACATCTCAGGAGAGATAGTTCAGTGGATTCCAGGAGGAAGACACCATTTGGCTGATTTTGATGTTGAGAGACACACCCTAGTCACCAGGAAGATCACATAGGTCTTCCATCATTCTTCAGTAGCAGTTACACAGGGTCCAGAAGCAAGGGAGCACTTATCTAGGGTGAGGGCGCAACTTCTGAGGAGGTTCAGTGGATCGACTTGTCCCATCCAGGGAGAGTTCAGAGATTCCCCTTCGACCTAGTTGAGAGGAAGGCAAGGCACATCTTTCACCTGGTTCCTCATCAGATTCCGACGGAGGAATCATCTGGGGTGCATTTTCCAGAGTTGGGAGTGCGACACTTTTGGCAGACACATTTGGGGTTCCCGAGCAATCATCAGATCAGATCCAGGGAAACCCTTTTGACCCATTTCCTAGTAGTCCAAGGTGATCATTTTGAGATACATCTCAGCCGATTCCGACAAAGGAATCACTAGGGCATATTTTTCCAGTGAGAGAGGGGCACATTCCCCCAGGTGGATCCATGGGGAGTCCAGACACACCATCAGAGGGGCCGGTCAGCCATCAGGACTGAGAGCTAGAGAAGGGCGCACCATTTGGGACAATTTCTAGGCCATTCCGATAAGTTTAGTCGCCATGGTGAACTTTATGGACTTTCAGTAGTTACCGTGTGAGCTGCCACAGTTCCAGCTCATCCATTGACCCCACAATACTTATCTATTATCGGGTATTATATTTTAGTTTTCTTATTGTATTTTGGCTAAGAACCTTTGTCATTTGATCTAGTCGAGTGATTCATTTAATTTAGCCACATTTGACATTTGTACTCCGCAGAGATATCATAATATAAACTTTGCAGTCTTTGTCACATTTTTTATTTGTATGATAATTTATATGTTGTAAACCATTGATCCTACACACACATTAACAACATTTCCTAGACTATCCAAGTCAAGAACATTACAAGATCACAACATGAAAATTGGACTGGAAATGAACCGAGGCCAGGCATATGGAAAATCCATGAAAAAATCCAAGATGATTCCACTATATTTTTTCATGACTCCTGACTTCAACTAGTCTAATCACTTTCGGGATGAGCTTTAGGCCTAAGTTGCTCACACTATACAGTTAGAGGCATATGGCTCTATTTTTCAGATGATGATCTTAACTCCTACTTAAAATTACTTTTTGATGGAGGTTTTTTTTTTTCTCCTACAACTATTGATATTATACAAGGACTTTATGAAAAATAAATAATTTTGTTTTGTTATTGATATTTAATATAAGAAGAATATATATATAGCTCCGATAATAAACTTCGTTTAACTTTTTAAATAAACTATGCATGACTCACAATCGGCATAATGCCTTGCATTTAAAAATGTAATTTTGTTTCATCTCAATAATAAAATTACTTACATTTTTATCCGTAAAAATAAATAGTTATAAATCAATAAATCATAAATCATGTAAACACATGAATTATATGAAATATTTAAAATAATTTTGAAAATTATATTTTCTTTGGAATCTAATGATATATGGAGTATTTAAAATAATGTTGAAAATCATATTTTCTTTGGAATCTAATAAAACACACATATAATTTTAATGCATTTTAAGATTATTAAGTAGATTTGATTTAATTCATTTTAAGATTATTATGTAGATGATTTAAAATAGTTTTGAAAATTTGGAATCTAATAAAACAACAAAAATTAAGAGAATATATTTTCAATGCATGTTATAATTTTTGAAGGTTTTGGGTTAATTCAAACATGCAAAGAATATAGAAAAAATATGCTTTCAAACTTTGATTTTGTAAAATAATCACTAAATATCTATTAAATTTTGATCTACATTATTTAAATAATCACTAAATATCTATTAAATTTTGATTTATATTATTTATCAAAAAAATAAAAAGACAATCTTTATCCTATTTCCAATGTTAAATTTAACATTCACTTCTAACTTTTTATGAATACAAAATATTATTTAATTAGAGGAGTTTATAAACAAGATTAACATAATAATAAACAAAAACTTAAAATATACTTTAGTTTAGTCAAATTCCTCTTAGGATATTAAATTCACTTTACATTATTTAAGCTTTGTAAAATTGCAAGTTTTATAAAGTTTCAATACTATTTATATTTGAACTTTGTACTTGAGAAATTCTTCATCAACAATTTGTTTGGTCGAGTTTTTAGCATATGATATTCTTCACATTTCAATAAAGCAATAAAATACATCCTTTAAATTTAAACAATCTCTTTTACACTTATTACTTGTAATCTTAATATTTGAAGTTTCAAATTCTCCTCCTTTCAACCCACAAAATATTTTGCAAATAAAAATTATAAAAAAATATTAAACTTTTAAAATTATAATTTTATATATATAAAGTTTAGTAAATCATATAATACTTTTATAAAAAAAAACTACACTTAAATAATTTTAAATTTTTTATAAGTTAACCACCACACTTTATATATATATATATATATATATATATATATATATATATATTCAAACTAAACATACAATTTTAACATTACCTCTCTTTATATAAATCACAACCGCCATCCATTTTTATATAGAAAATACAACTTGATACCACACAACATGGAATTTAGCTATATAATACACATTGCTTTGACCCGCCCCCATAACATTATCATATATAATGAAAATGAAATCTCCTTTATATGCAACGAACCAAAAACAAAAGATCAAACTTTAACTATACCTCTAATAATATTAATATTTATCTTCATGCATGTAGGAAATATTTCAATTCATGGACTTTTTCCAATAGAAAATTTCTCCATATATTAATATATGATGTTCTCACAATACAAGCATGTCTTGCATAGATAACCCCCCTCAAAAAAAAAGTAATTGTGGGCAGCACAATAACACCAAGTTCAAAAGGTGGTAAAAGAAAACCACTAAAAGCAATACAACCCTCCCCAAAATAAGATACATTGAGGATTAAAGACTAAGGCTAAAACCCTCCTCAACAAATACTATCCAAAAATTATTACAAAGATATCCAATATGGATATAGTATCAAAAAAAATCCACAAATAGTATCAAGACTGAAGTATTAAGTAGATAGAAACAATCCACTAAGAGTGACGTTCATGGATAGAAACATAAAGAAAGTGAGGGGGCCTTGTGACCATCCTGTCATTTGTTGTAATGTGTCTTTCCTTCTGGTACCTGAAGAACCAACTTTGATAGATCATCCGTCTCCATATTCTCTTCCTTGTATATATGATCAAACTTGATATTAGTGAAAAGAGGAGTGAGTTATCTAATCTTGGTCATCCATCCCATAAGATTGGTAACTTGTAAGATACAGTTGTGGTTTATCTAGTCTATAACAATCTCAGAATCCCCTAGGACATGTAAATGTGCAATATTTAACTGATGTGCTAAGATTAATGATTCCCACAAACCCAAGAGTTCTTCCCTAGTGTTTGTGCCCTGCCCACAATTTAATGTCCATCTATAGGTAGTATTACCTATAGTCTTTAGTAAACCCCCAACACCACTCAATAACCCATTGTTCTATGCTGCTCCATTGAACCAATAAATAGATTCCATAATAAATTCTGGAGTCTTCTTAATCTTGTTATGAGTCCTTTTCAAGACTTGACCACTAGTAGGCTTCATCATCCCACGGATTTGAATACTAACCCTCTGTGTTGAGGGAGAACAACTGTCAAAAATACATCTGTTTCTTTCCAACCACAAATACCAACAAACAATTATTGGTAAACATTTAAAAACTTTTTCCACTTTTAACCATTTTTCTAAGCAATCGTTTAAGGAAGAGCCTCCCCAGATTGTAGAAATATTATATGTATAATGTAAGTTTTTCCACAAATTTAAAGTGAAAGGACAAGCTAAGAACATATGTGAAATGGAATCCTCATCCCTGAAACATAGTGAATAGATATTCGGGCCAACCCAACCTCTTTTTTGTAAAGAGTCCCAAGTAAGAATTTTATGTTCCAGAGCTAACCAAAAGAGCAATTTTATTTTGTAAGTCAGGCCCTAGGTTCATAGTTGTTTACGCCAATAAGAGGTCTGTTGTGGCCAAATTTTTTGTGCTAAAGCATTGTATATATATTTTTTCCGATAGGAGTCCCGATTGATCTCCACTTGTCTACAATAATATATCTTCACCTGGGAACAACTGAACACCTGAACTGATAAGTGCCCTTATATAAATTTTCCATTCCAAAGCTAAGTTTCTGGTGAAACCCAAATCCTCACTGGACCTCCATTGATCGATGACATACCCCATGATGATTGAGCCTTCGCTTGATACAAATAACAAATATTTTGATTTTTTAACACCAATAAAAGCTCCTGTGAAAGTATAGAAGCATTTCCAATGCCTGGAATTTTGTCTAGTCCGATGAGGACTGAACAACCATTTCCAGGCTTCCAACTCAGCCAATGAGTAATGAGGAGAAAATATTTCATCAAGTTTTTCCAGAAGTGAGAGGCCAAAGGTTGTGTGACCAGAGATGATCTAAGCCAAGTAACCACAAAAGTGTAAAGGAGGTATTTATCTTTGATCACCCGATGCCAAATCCCATCCTCCATCAAGACTCTCCACAATGAGTTTGCTTCTAGCGCCCGATTAAATAAGAAAAGATTCTTGAGGCCCCAACCTCCCAATATTTTTGGTTTGGAAATTTGAACCCAACTACAAAGGTGTATACCATGTTATTTACGACCCCTCGTCTAGAGTAAGTCATATATCATCTTTCAAATCCTTGAAAGAACCGCAACAGGAGCCGCCGCAAGTGCCATCCAAAAACTGACTAGGATTCCAATACTGCCTTCGCTAAAATGCAATGGCCACCCAAGGTTAACCAATGGTTACACTAATGCTTTATCCATTTTTCGAACTTTATAAGTAGCCATCTCCAGTCTTCAAAAAAAAAATTCTCCACTTTAATGAAATATCCTAGGTACTTAAAGCATGATGTCAATTCCATGAAATTGAAAGTAAATAAGTCCTTATGAATTTCCAAGTCAACATCTTCAAGCCCCGTGCGATGGAAAGTAGATTTACTATGATTGATTTTTAATCCCGAGACGCTATATAATTGTTCCAGAATTTGTTTTACCAATAGCCATTCTCCAGCAGAGGCCTTTGTCATGATGAGCACGTCATTGACAAAAATAAGGTGTAAAATTTTTACAACTCTAAAAACCTTTACGTCTGTCAAATTTCCCAACTCTTGACCTTGTTTCAATAAAATGCTAAGACTCTCCATAATAAATATAAATAATAAAGACGAGAGTGGACAACCTTGATGCAGACCACGTTTGTTGTTGAAGAAAGCCGAGGTCTCCCCATTTATAAACACCATGAAGGATGTGCTGGTCACACAACTCATAATACAAGAACTAGAAGTAGCACTGAAGCTAGTTTGTGCCAAGATTAAATGAAGGAAATCCCAACTAACAAAATCATAAGCCTTTTTCAAATCCAGTTTTAAAATTAGGGCCTTTTGTTTTTTTGATTTGATGCTATGGATACATTCATGTGCCGTCCCTATGACATCCAAAATTTGTCTATCCTTCAAGAAACCCAATTGTTCTGCAGATAGAGCCCTCGAGAGAATGGGTTTAATTCTGTTGGTGATCACTTTGGAAATTATTTTATAACAAATATTACAGAGCGCAATGGGTCTAAAATACCCAAAGTTTCGAGGAGAGTTCTCCTTATGAATCGATGCCAAAAAAATTGAATTTGATGACCTTTGAATCTTACCTCTGATCCTGGAGTCGTCGACCAGATCTAATAAATCATCTCCAACCAAATCAAAATAAAGGGTAAAAATCTCAACAGTCCAGTCGTCCAAGCCCAGACTTTTGTCTTTTGTAAAGAGACTTAAAATCTCCCAAATCTCATGTTTAGTAACAGGTCTGTCTACTAGTACATTATCTTCCTCAGTCACAAAACGATGATACAGTCTAGCTAAATTGACTTGTACCATCGAATCTCTGGGACCATCAACAACATATAGCTATTTAAAATATCTAGAGGCCTCTCCTTTGATATCCTCCTATCCTCTAATGGTCTGACCATTTTCAACATCTATCTCCCAAATATGATTCTGATTTCTTCTAGCACTATCAAACTTGTGAAAATATTTTGTATTGCATCACCACATTTTAGCCAAGTGGCGCGACTCTTTTGTCACCAATATTCCTCTTCAGTTTTAAGAATATCGTTTCGCTCTAATTCCAAAGTTTTCAAGTGTGAATAATCAACAATGTCTAAACCATCCCTAGACAGACCTATATAGCCCTGACTTATGTCCTCCAGGGATTCCAGTTTGTGAAGATTTTCGCGTCGATTATGCCTCGCCCAAGATTTAATTCGGGACTTTAAAGTCTTCAACTTCCAGGCATTTCTATGTTGTATGTCCAATTCCTCTAGAAAGGCGGTATCCCCCCAAACATCTTTCACGATCAAAGAAAAATTTGTATCCAAGAACCAAGTTGGATTTAACTTAAACGGATATGCCACATGTACCTGAGTGAAATCAAATTGCGCTATCACAGGTGCATGATCTGATATGAAGGGGAGCTCAACCCAAGAATGATACCACCCAACAACATACAACCGACTTTTCGCAACTAGAATGTGACCCAATCTTTTAGCAATACCTATGCCCCCGACTCTTCCATTTCTCCAAGTAGGAACCAAAACCTCTGGAGCCAATTCAACCAACAACTAATCCTTGATCAGTTCGATAAAATAGTTTGCATGTCTATCCAGGTGTGCCGCTGACCCCCATACTTCATCTACACCTATGGTAAAGTTAAAATCCCCTGCAAGTATCAAGTTTTTAGCAGCTAACAATCCTTTTGACACCAAACGATCCCAAAATAAAAGTCTCTCATTACAAGGGTCGTAAACATTAATAAAATTGATAACTCGGTGATTTTCTAAGGAGATGCCTGAAAGAAAAATCCCCCCACCACACAGCGTAGGGTCTAGTGTGAACTTGTTAGGGTCCCAAGTCACCAAGAGACCACCCGAGGTGCCAACCGAGCTAACAACACACACATACCAGCTAGGTACAATTTTTTGCATAAATAGACGAGCCTTGTCCTCAACAACAAGTGTCTCTTGTAAAAATATAATGTCAGGTTTGACTTTAGTGATTAATCTACACATGGAGGTATATTTCAGGGAGCCTCCCACCCCTCTGAGACTTTGCAACCATTGCATATATATAAGAGAATGCTCATGGGTTCATGTATTTAATACTTGTCCTTTGTGAAGATGGAAGTTTTGACATAAAATATTTATATGGTACTACTCAAATAATTTTAACAACTTAGCTAAATTTGCATTTAGCATATTTGTGAGGATTTTTTCCAAGCTGTGTAGTTACTTATTTCTTCCATGACGAAGTTGTGTGGTTACTTATTTCTCCCATGGTGAAATGTTAAATAGTGAAATGTTATATTGATTTATTTTTTTCAAATTTATTATAATTTAGTTGTTAATAGACATTGAGAATAATCATTATTGACTACTATAGGTTTATTCATCATCATTATTCATGGAAAACTACTGCCACATGAAAAATCTACAAGTGGTTCCTAAGGGGGGGAACTTTTAATCTTGCTAGATACTTATGGGTCTTGGGTTATTAACATGATTCCTTACCTCTAAGGAAGATGATCTATTAACCAATTAGAACGAGTGTTAGGTCTTGCTCAAAGACCAAAAGACACTTTTAACTTAGATAATATTTTCAAGAAAGCCAATGTCCCATACTCTCATAGATTAAGTTTATAACAATAAAGTCATGTGCTTTTTCAAATAGCATATAACCTTAATCCCATATATAAAATTCGATACTACTCCAATTACAACTTAACTTCATGACAAAAAAATACCACCTACTTATTAAAAAGTAAAATATTATATCAAATAAAAATTATATTTATATAATTTAAAAAAGAGAAAGTTATATGAAATACAAGTTATTTTCATATAATTGAAACTATATTTCACCATATTTAAATTTACATTTGCCAATTTTAAAAATTATATTTATATAATTTTAAAAGGAAAAAGTTATATGGAATACAAGTTATTTTCATATAATTGATATTTTCATATTTTCATATAAATCACAATTATGTATGTTGTGATTTTTTTTTAAATCAAAATTAACAGTTTTTCAAAAGATTTTAAAGAAATACAACATTTTTTTTAATAATAATATTGAAAACTATACTATAACTTTATGTCAAAACTTTCTACTTGCTTAAAATGGTACATTTTCCACATTATTTAACAAAGAAGAAAATGGTACATTTTCCACATTATTTAACAAAGAAGAATCAATTGACTAATCCTTGGTATAACAAGGATTGCGAGAGTGTTAATAGAGTTATTCGAGATGTTTTAAATAAGTCCATAAAAAATACTAAAATAAAGTAATACAATTTTAATGAAAAGAAAGAAGCATTAGTTTAAAAGATTAGCTCAATTGATTATACTTAATGTTGTGGGACATTTGACAAGTTCCATAATAATAAGGTTTTGGTTAGAATCCTCTTAAGTTAAGTGTGCTAGTCTATGCCAACATGTTTAATAGAGATGCCATCCACAAATTTAGAAAAGAAAATTAAAATATTAATATAGATGATTATAAATTTATGCCTTAAAAAGTTGTATAATTCTCCTACAACTAATAATCAAACCCTTCTTACTACACAATAATTTTTACTATAAAAAATATTAAGAATATAGTTAAACACCTTGAAAAAGAAAAAAGCTAAAAAGTTGAAAGTTATAAGGGGAACTTCTAAAAAATATAGGCTTTATTCTTATTCCTTACCTATATACATTTTGTTCATGTCCCAATATCCTCATTTTAAGAATTTCATTAAAAAACAAACACAATATATTTATGTATTTTTATTATTAACTGTTTAACAGTGTTATATTCACATAATGAATACCTTATTTAAAAGCATCATATGATCTTTTTAATTATACAATTATTAATTATATACAATATTAAAATAAAATCTACGGAAGCCGTATAAGCAACTTTGTTGCACTTGTTATATTTAATTTTAAATTCAATAATAACACATTTTAGATTTCAAATATAATGATGATCACTATTCACAAAGACTAATTTTAGTTTATTAAACTTTAAGAAAATTTAAAAAAAATTAATTGATTGTACCTTTATATGAAAATCTTATTAGACTTTTTAAAATCAAATTTTAAGCTATGGATATCAATTTAATTATATGCATATCTAGCTATATATACATACATGAATAGTGAGAAGTTGTTCTTTAAGGCATCTACAATAATGATGATGATGATGATGGTGAGATGATGGTGGCGAGGATGGTGAGATGATGGTGATGTTGATGTTGATTGACGGTGATGGCGATGATGATGATGTTGATGTTGATGTTGTTGTTGTTATTGATGTTGATGATGAGGAGGAGGATGAGGATGAGAGTCATGATGATGACAATGATGAGGATGATAATGATGATAATGACGATGATGAAGACAATGATAAGGACGACGACAACGATGATGATGATGATGAGGATGATGATGACACTGATGATGATGAGAATGGGGATGACGACGACGACGAAAATTACAATGATGAAGAAGATGATGATGATTGATGATGATTGATGATGACAATGATGATGACTATGATGATTATGACAATGATGACAATGATGATGATGTTGATGCTGATGACGATGACGATGATGAGGACAACGATGACAATGATGATGACAATGCCTATCTAACTAGAGACCAAATTGATGTGTGAAACCCCCTTGTTTGTAGGACAAGAGATCCCCTCTACACATATGAAGACATATATAGGTCAAAGTTAAAATTTATGTTACAATGTCACTTTGCCATTTGTATATAAATAGCCATGAATATTTGTTTTTCAAAGTGTTTTAACATATGAAGTAGTTACTATATTTTGGTTTGATGGTTAACTAAAGTGGTCATATAACTTTCACTTAAGAATAATTTTTTTTAGATATTTTTTAAAATCATTTTTATGGATTGTTTCATCTATTTAAATGAAACATTTTAATTGAAACTAAATATAAATCTTAATTAATTTTGAAAAGAAAAAAAATAAAAATAAAATATATATATATATATATATATATATATATATATATATATATATAAAGCAAAGAAATCATTTTGAATAAAAAAATACATTGATATCACTTAAGAGAATGTTGTTTGCATACTAAAGCTTGAAAATTTTATAAGATCAAAGTAAAGAATAAAAAACCCAAGCTTAAAAGAGCCATTTCAATCGAATACAACAAATAGCCTTGGAATGAATCCACTAAAATGCAAGGACTCTAAAGCCCTCACTCAAAATTTTCAAGATATATCTTTGTCAAAATCAATGGATCCTTAAAAAAAATCCTTTTAGTCATATCATCCATCTCACTGGATGGTGAGAAGAAAATGGGAGATCATGTTCCCACACTACCATCTCTTATTTTCTCCATTGTCTCTTTAAGCTTTGAGTATGTATGTTAGGTGGAGAAGAGGTTGACAAAATGGAAGGATACAATACTAAATTTAAATATTTACCTTACATACCTTAGTCCTTTGAGGCTGAAGAAACTAGATTTGAAAGAGGGACTAAATTTGAAGATGAACTTCACAACAAAACCCCAATTGATCCCCGCTCTTCATCCATCCCTAGTTAAAGAAATGTTACCTCAAAATCATTGATCAAGGTCGCTGAGAAGTATTTCAAATTCTCTACCATCTGAGAGAGATCAACAATAATCTTTTTACCATTGAATCCATTCCTAAATGCAACATAACTACCTTTGAATTTGTACCACCCCTTAATATAAAAGTTAATCCCTCATCTAATTGAGTAAAACCAACAACCCCTAAATCCTTGATATTCTTATTTATTTTAGAACTATACCCTTGGAAGGAGATCCACCATGCACATCACTACTTTCCATCCTTTTCTCCATCACTTCCTTGACTAGAAGAGACTACACATAGATACTCCTAGAACACCCTTTGAATGCTCCTCTTCCAAATCCTTAACCCCGAACTCAAATTGATATCTTCCATTAACATATATATTGAGATGAGTAGGGAAACTCCATGACAACTCACAGCCTAAAAAACTTCACTAGATATCCCTAAACCACTACTTAAGCCTACCAAAGAATCCAAAGATCTAATATATTGGCAATTGATATAAAAAATATCCACCTCCTTTCAAACCAAAAAATCTAAAACCTCTAAAAGAGATTATAGTACTTCATCCTTGGGGGAAGTTGGAAATTGGTCTTCCCAAACAAAGAAAACCACACGCGAAGTGATTCCTCTGGAACTTTCTATCATAATAAGCTTGACTCCAATACCACTTTATGAGAAACACCCACACTCTTCAACTCTTTCATCTTCACACCCACCAAAGAAACCTCCACTACATTATTTGAATTATCTTCTACACATCTAGACCTTCAGGGTTTACTTGAAGAAATATTATGAGCTACAAAAGGTGATCAAAGAAAATTGCCCTCTGTAGAAATTTGTGTATATGATTTTTAATGCAAATTTAGAAATTTCACCTCTCACTAAAGGTTTCCTGCATCTAATCTTAAGGACTTTCGGCCTTAGGGCCAATCTAAAATATTTAATTACATCAATGAACATAAGAAAATACTTCACTTCACTTTTCTTGGATGGAGAGTCAACAAGGAGGATTGAGACTGCTCCCATGTGGTTGGAAGAGGCCATGGGAAGTCACAAACTACAATGAAATCCTAGTTTCTGGTGGTCGCAGGGTGGGTACACATGATTTTACGGCTCGCTTATGACTTCTGGAAAGGTTGCAGGGTGGGTACAAAGGAATTATGGCTCGCTCATGTATTCCAGAAAGTGATTACTAGTTTGATGGTCACATAATGATGGCAGGATGGGAAATTATGACAAGAATTCCAGGCTCTCCAGACTTATAACCAATGACAATGGTCCACAAGTAGTTATGGTGGTGGAGGTAGGTGAATAATATAGCTCATTTTCAATCAATTTAAAGCTTAGAATTGGTAACTGGAAGTGGAAGGTAGCAATCCTAGTTAGTCTCATGCTTTGGTTTTTTCAATTTGTTGGTTTTATTTTGTTGCAGTTTGTGTTTTCAGAAAGTGGTTGGGATGTTTCCGAATTATTCCATCTAGTTAAGAGAGATGGGGTCCAGGGAATTTATTTGGGGACTCTTGCAAACTGTCGCTTAACATTCTATTCTCTCCCTATGGTTTATCCTCTTATGGTCAATCTATGGTTCATCTTGGCCCTTATTAGTCTTAAATTCAACGAGTGTCTAGGGAAGGGAGTCTTTGGGCCAATAAGGCTCATGGCTACATGAGTGGTATTCCTCTGTTTTTATCTTGGTGGTTTCTAGTCCTCCTGGTACAGGGACATAATGATTCTTGGAGGGGTGTGCTTGCCCTGGTCCTCAAATCTCTCTCCCTTGCTTCTACTTCAAGTGTTGTCCTCTCCCCAAATCTCGTTGTTCAAAACTTCCCACCTCTTGGATCAACTTGATATCTCTTTCTTTATCAGTGCAATCACGCTATTGTCTCCTCCTTTTGGCCACACACAAATCTAATCTTGAACTTGTCTCCCACCATGAATCTTGATGGAAAAGGGGCTACCCCTTCCAGTAGCAAGAAGGGTGCCAACAAAGGCACCCCCTAGGCGTCCCTTCCTACTCGTGCTTCTTGATGCTTGACCTATGCTGAACTTGATGCTATGAAGGTGACATCTGATTTCCAATGTTTGTTTCTATGGAAACTAAACAAGAGATGGATAGAATGGAGGATGTTGTCACGAGAAAGAGGCAACAAGTCACTACAAAAGAACCAGAAGCAGAATTCAAGCAATGGTTTCCTGACTCGAGTTTCTCGAGGACTAAAAACACTAATATCTCTTGGATCATTGAATTATACTTGAAGAACAAAGCCTTCATTGCCTAGGTATTTGAAGAAAAGGCCAGCCAACAATAAGCCATTCTTCACAAATTAAGCATCATTTGTAACATCCCTTTCGTTACATAAGAAAAAGTGAAGCACAAAAGGTAATTTTTTTTTTTTACATTAAGAAATTAACATCAACACGTGATCACAACAACATCGTAAGTAAAAGAAGTACCAACTACTCATTAGGGAAATCACTAACGATGCATTCAACCCGTCCACGAAGGATAGAAACACGTAAACATAACTAGAGTAGTAGATTAACACATCATAATCATCTTGAAACAATTTTACAATAACATTCAATCGGATAAAGAATATAAAATGACTACCCGCCCAACCTACCCTACAAGGTTAGGACCTCCACGACACATAAGAAACGCTCAAGCCCAGGTTCCAATTGATCTTAACCATTTAAGGTCTCAGTGCTGGTGACTGTTTTGAGGAACAAGGAGGTGTCTACATCCCACTAACACAATAAGGTCCAATCTAACTATGTAAATCAACAACATCAATGATAATCAATTTCATTAATCCATCAATCCTAATCCACAATTAAACATGGCACATGAGTAATCATTCTCATAACACATGATAGACCACATTAAATTCAAGGTGAAAAAACAATTATCAGTTATATTCGTGGCACAAAACCTAAACACAAAATGCAATCATTTGTCATAATAAATTTTCATTTCGCGCAAGAAGACTAAAATCTAAAACCATCATTCATGACATTAAATTCCATTCGTGCGAGTGGTATAATATCTAAACATCATACATTACATTATATTTTTAGTGCACGCAAGGAGTCTAATTACTCAACTAGTCATACACCACATTATTGAATTGCCCACGAGCATTCTATTCAATTTATCCATCATTTATACATCAACAATTCAAGACACATGAGACATTGACTCAATTTATCCATCATTTATACATCAACAATTCAAGACACATGAGACATTGACTTTAATTCGCAAGGCGCAAGGGAATATAATTAACAAATCAATGATATGACAACATCATTCTAAGGGCTCAAGTATAAACAACTTTATTTTTCAAGATGTACGCTTGATCTAATTAACAAATTAAGATTAAATCAACATCAATCAATGCACACATTTAATCTTAATTACTTAAGTAATTGTACATCAACATTCCATACATAATGCAAAGAAATATAATCACTTAGTCAACCATAAATAATTATTCTTCCAGGTGCAAGAGAAATCTTCTTTATTTTAAGGCACGCGAGGTAAACAAGTTCTTAAACCACCATATATTCACATAAGTAAAGGCACAAGAGAAACCTAGTTACTAAAGAAGTCGTACATCAATTTAATTCTAAATGCGCAAGTAAACTAACTATTTAATTAATCACCCCTCAACATTATATCATGAAGCGCGAGTAAGCTAAATAAGATCAATTCAAGGTGATTCAATACTAGATCTATCTACTAAGACCAACCTTTCATCGATGCAAGACATAAGTTTACTAAACAAAAAAAAATACTTCCTCGATAAATAATACAAGCATGAGAGGAATTTACTTAAGGTAGGATGATTCTTATTCAACAAAAGTGAGGGCTTCCTGAAATAAGAGTCCAAACAAGGTTTTGAAGGTGTGGCCAAAAACCCTTTTAACAACCACCGGGGATCTCAAGGTTACCTTCCGTTATGGTCTTATTGTAACTATGAAATCAAACTAAATAAGCATATGAGAAAAGCGTAAAAGAACTTTTTTCCATCCAGCGATTTGACTGGTAAAGTCTACGAAGGTATACATACCCTACCCCTCTGGATTTTTAAGGTCACGGCCAAGCCAACACACCAAATTGGTATTGTAAAAACGAAATGGCACTAAAGTTGAGAGTTTTAAACCCTTATACAGAAGGCGAGCTAGCTACGGGGTTTGGATATGTGAAGGGACCAGAGACTCAGCGGCTAACTGGAGCTGACAACAATCACAAAAAATTCACCAAGCAAATTTATGGGGGCTTCAGTTTGTTAGGAAAGATTCTTGGAAATCTCCAGTCATCACAATGAACAATCATCTCGCCTGGTTGAAGGAGGGCGAGATTTATTCACTCTGAACAAATTATTTCCCAAACTCCCAGGTAGGAAGTACCCTTCCCTCTGCTGCTCTCCCTTATCCGCGTTCATAACAATAGCCATGATAACTTGAGGGCGTGACACAGGACCATCGTTACTGTATCAGAACCAGAGACAGTTCGCCACAGAAGAAAGAGGAGATCGCCAGGAGATTTCCCTGCTGGGCGATTTTTTTACATCTCAAGAAAATAAAGACGCAGAGAGAAGGAAACATGCAATACCTGATTTAGTAAAGCAACAAACCGAGATAAAATGTAGTGTTCGCTGGGTAAAGAGAGAGAGACAATTCCATGGGTTACCAAAACGCCGAGAAGAGGCCATGTAATAAGTCATAGAAACGCTGGTTAGATCTGTGCATGTTCTGCGTGAGAATAGCAAAGTTGCTCGATGGCTCGGACGAATGTTAGGAATGATCAACAAATACAATTGGCATAAGGATAAGGAGAGGACTGTAGGTTAAGGGATCAACAGCCTCTCGAGTTTCTACCTATATTTCCTCTGGCTGGGAAACAAATGTTTCACTAGCGAAGCCCGCAGCATCCTCTAAAGCTGGACAACTTCCTCCAATTCAATACAGATCAACCGGCTGAATGCTACATAAAGAAGACCGACAACAAGATCTCTAGAGGGAAATTCGTAGGGTTATTTCGTGGCAAGGTTCAGAGGATGGTTCAATTTTGTTCTAGTTCAAGTCTTGGCTGACAACAAATTTCGCCAGAGAGGGGTAGGTGTTCCAAAAATCCTTACTCCATTAGATCCAAGTGACGGATATTACACAATCAAGGTGAGGGACTGATACATTGATTAAGGTTCAGATTCCACGTAGAAGAGCATCCATTCAATACTAGCTTAGCTAGCATGAAATCCGACCACTAGATATAGGTTTTACACAGTGAAATGTCTTTGGAAGGTTAAGAGCAACTCTCAATAGA
>JZKD02S1214988.1:0-12477 GCA_000966675.3 Picea glauca | reverse complement strand
TGTGTACTATGTGTATGAGTCATTGATTAATTTATGTTTTTCTTAAGAATCTATATGCATTGCTTTACTTCACATGTTTAAAACTTACAAATATATTGTTCATCCTTAATGTGTTTTGTGGGGGCTCATTCATTTTCTCATGTGTAGAAGGGGTCGGACCATCTGGAATATATGACTATTACCTTATCTGCAGAGAAAATATTGTAAGGGGTTTTTCTGTATTATAATCAAAGTTTTGTTGTCGAAGGGGTGGGTTTCAAGCCCGTGAGAATTCTCTATAGGTAAGAGATTTGTTGTCGAAGAGGTGGTTTTTCAGGCCCGTGAGCATTCTCTCCAAGTGAGAGTTTTGCTAGGAATTGTTCCTTGGTGTGTTGGGAATTAGATGCAGGGCTCTAAGACTTCTTTTTCGACCTGTTGATGGAACACTAGAAGGGAAGTGAGGTAGTCGAGGCACTGTTGAGAAGAGAAGGGGCACACTTCCTTGGGTGTAACAAGCATGTGGGGAATGAGAGATTGTAGTCTAGTTGAAGCAGCGGGCACCTTGGAATGAACAATCATGTTGATTATCATACCTTAGCCCGGTATTACGAACCATTTTTCCCTGGTGGAGTTAAGCCCCGGCTCGGGGGTGACCTATCACTGAAATATATGAGCAAGAGAGTCTATGGCTAAGAGGAACGTCTGAGTTGTGTGCGCAATTTGTGACTTTTCATAAAAGATAAGTGTCGTGTGTGCTTGTCTCATTTATTGTGTGCTTAATTATCTATGTTTGATATGGGTTTAATTCTTGTATGTTGTTTCATATAAGTAATTGTTGTTGTTATGTTTAATGTTGCTTGCACATGTAAGTGTGGTGTTGATATTTAGTATTTATAGTTGTGCATGAGTATGACAGTTGGTTTTAGTTCTGGTTAAGTTAACCTTATGATAATGGTCATGAGTCTCCGAAGAGGAAGTTAGAATGGTTGATTGTAAGTGTGTTGAACCTGCACAGAATAGATCTAGCTAGCAAATGACATACACAATTTGCAGAGAAAATATGAGAAAAGAGAAGTAGAAGAGAAAGAATGGAAGAATTCACATTAACCAAATGAATGAATGATAATTTACACATAATATACTTTGTATAACTCAACTAATGCGCATTGGGGAGAAGCTAATGTGCCATAGTGGTGGTATAGAGTGATCTTGACACACACCAGCAGTTACGAGAGTAAACTACCACCTAGTCTAGTCTCTCAGGCAGTTACAGGAGTGAACTGCCACCTAGTCTAAGTTAACTAGTGTCTCAATCTTCAGTTAACTGACTAAAATAGAGTGAAGTGAGGAGGAGATCAAGGAATCATGAGTAATGCGCTAATCTAGTGATTATCTCAAGGACAATGCGCATTAGCTGGTGATGATCCTAATGATGCATGGTGATAATCTCAATGTGGCATCTAGACTCCACTCAACTTATCAAACTAAAGTGTGAACTGAAGAGAATATTCTCCTAGATGAATATTCTCCCTAAAATATAGGAGACTGAATAATGACTAATAAACATAGGGAAAACCTTAGGAAAAAAAAATCCTAGGTGTGTGTGAATTATCTCCCAAACCATCTTTGAACATCACTATGGTGAAAATAAAAATGGGTCTCGACAACAAGGCCATGTTAGGTACCCAAATACAAAAGATACATTGTATTGAATGAGGAAAGAGGGAAAACCTCATGGGAAACCCCCCCCTAAAATTACAATGTATGTAAAAATAAGAGCCAACAGTCAGTATGCAATTGTGTCCTTCACTCCACGATGATTGCGCAGAGAATGGAACTTCTTCTCAGTGAAGGTCTTGGTGAAGATGTTTGCAACCTATTCTACTGAAGGACAGAATTGCAGGTCGATGATCCCCTCGTGTACTATGTCCCAGATGTAGTGCATGTGGATCTCGATGTGCTTCGTTCACTGCCTCTGAACTGGATCTCTGCGGAACTTCAGGGCTATTTAGTTGTCACACCAAATGACGATCGGCCGATGAAACCGAATTCCCAACTCAGTGATAAAATGTTGTATCCACATAGCTTGAATGTTTATGTTAACTACCCCTATGTAATTTTCCTCGGTTGAAGATAGAGAAATAGCATCATGCTTCCTGCTCAAACAACAGATAGGCCAAGAACCAAGACTAAGTGAGTAACCAGATGTGGACTTACGATCAATACTATCGCTAGCCCAGTCAGAATCAGTGAACCCGATGAGGTCCAATGTAGAGTTTTTTTCCATAGTGAATCCCAAAGGTGATGGTGCCATGTATGTATTGAAGGATACGCTTTGCAACCTTCCAATGTAGCTCATGCATCTCCTGCATGAACCTGGAGACTTCTCCAACTGCATAGGAGAGGTATGGTCTGGAGTGTGTGAGATACAACAAGCTCCCCACTAGTTTTTTGTACAGTGTGTTGCCAACCAATGGAGTGTCCCCACCATCCTCAAGTCTGAATCCTAATAGGAAATGAGTCGGGGAAGACTTGCAGTCAGTCATGTGAAATATCTCAAGGATATATCGTGCATACTTAGCCTGAGACAGTTTGATTTTTGATGCATCCTGACTGATCTAGAGTCCAAGGAAGAAATTTAGCAATTAATTGCTTCATCCCATAATCTCTTTGGAAGTGAATTTCCATGTAGCATGCAAGATACCATCTCTTTTAGAGATCTATTTTTCCGCTCAGCAACTCTATTTTGCTACAGAGTATAGGGAACTATGTGTTCCAACTGAATCCATGCCTCATGACAAAGATTGTGTATCTCATCGTTGACATACTCTCCCTCAGTATCTATTTGGAGGACTTTGATTTTCTTTCTTGATTATGTCTCAATAAGGGCTTTGAAATCTTTGAGGTGTTGAAAGACCTCTAATTTTTTCCTAAGAAAGAAAATTCATGTGAAGCGTGAGAAATCATCAACAAAAATGAGCACAAACCTTGTTTTGTTGATTGATGGATGTGGAAAAGGACCAATGAGGTCACTATGGATCAGATCTAAAGGAAAGAAATCCTTTTGATTCTTTCCTTTGTCTAATTTCTCTTAAGGGTGTTTTTGAAGAACACATCCCTCAAAAATTCCTTTGGAGAAGTGGATGTTGGGTAGACCATCATCCATTCCATGCTTCCTAAGTTGTTGCATATATCTAAAATTTAAATTCCCTAACCTTTCATGCCATATCCTACTACTTTCATCGGCATGGGTAAGAAGTAATGTAGAATCTGGTTCAATAAATTCAGAAAATATGTAGAGTCTAGATTGATGATTTACCTCATTGGTAGAAACCCTGGAATTGGTTTCCATGTCATAGATATCCATTGCATCAGGTGTGAATATGACTCTCTTTCCGATGTCAGAGATTTTCATCTGATACACTAAGAGAAGATTGATGGAAATTTTGGGACCATGTAGCACATTCTCGAAGCTTCCATTTGTGAGTTCAATTCTTCCTTTGTCGGTGACCTTGATTGGAGAGTTGTCCCCCATCAGAATAGGAGGACCTTTGCATGAATCCAATGAAGAATAGACATCTTTTGTGGCATCCATGTGGTGTGTTGCACCTAAATCTACAATCCAATCATTGGGAGAGGAGTTGATGGAAATCAAAGCATGGCTAGAATTGTCTTTCTTGGGATTCTGATCTTCTGGATTCTCCTTCTTGGCACCCTCAGGGATACAATATCCAAGGTTGTTTTGTTGAAGTATTTGGGCCATTAGATCTATCTGTTTCTACATAAATGTTGATTCTTGATGGAATCCTTTATTGCAGTAAGTGCATTTCTCCCCTTTTCTTCCCTTTCCACCTTTGGATCCGGAGGCATCGTTGAAGGGTTTTGAGTACCCTTCCTTCTTTGGATTTGTGTGTTCTTTCATTTTGTCTTTGTCTTTATATTTCTTATAGTGATGACTATTACCATCTTGCACAATAAGTGCATGCACCTTTAGGCCTTTGAGTTTTCCCATATTGATGAGCTTGTTATGCGCTCGTGTGAGAGACTCGATAAAGGCCTCGAGAGAGGGCATCGTCCAAGTGACTATAGGAGCGAGCCTAATTGAATGAAATGGATATACAAACATTGATTATTTTGGATCAAGTTTGGAGAGAATGGTAAGAACCATTTGTTTCTCCTCCTTATATTTATCAACCCTGCAAGCCTTGAGTTGTGACAACAAATCCTTATATTTGGTAAAGAAATCTTGGAGATTGTTAAATTTTTTTGGATCCAAAGTGAGTAATTCCACCTCGAGCATGCGTCCCCTCATCTCATCATGTTTTCAAAAAATCCATTCCATGGTGGTCCAGGCTTCATTGAGAGTTTTACAAGACGATATGTGAAAGAGCAGTTCAAGAGAAATGAAATTGCAAATAGTTCCAAACGCTTCATCCATTGGATTTTTCTATGGTTGATGTTGGTTCAGTTTCTATGTTCATGGTTAACATGTACAATCCTCTACCTTGAATATGCATTATCATCTTCTCCTTCCATGCAAATAAATTTTACGGTGTAAGAATGAATTCTTTAGGAAATTCCATTTTTCCATTGTCTTCAATCTTCGATACTTGCAAAAATAATTTGGTGTGTATTTTCCCTAGTATTCCGTCAGCTCTGATACCATGTAAATGTGTTGAACCTACATAGAATAGATCTAGATAGAAAATGACATACATAATTTTCAGCAAAAATATGAGAAAAGAGAAGCAAGAGAGAAAGAATGGAAGGATTCACATTAACCAAATGAATGAATGATAATTTACACATGATATACTCTGTATAAGTCAACTAATGCCCACTAGAGGATAATCCAATGCACCATAGGGGTGGTCTAGAGTTATATGGACACACACCAGCAGTTACGGGAGTAAATTGCCACCTAGTCTAGTCTATCAGGCAGTTATGGGAGTGAACTTCCACCTAGTCTAAGTTAACTAGTCTCTCAGTCTTCAGTTAATTGATTGAAACAGAGTGAAGTGAGGAGGAGATCAGGGAATCATGAGTAATGTGATAGCCTGGTGATGATCCCAAGGAAAATATGCATTAGCTGGTGATGATCCCAATGTTGCATGGTGATAATCCTAATGTGGCATCTAGACTCCACTCAACTGATCAAACTGAAGTGTCAACTGAAGAGAATATCCTTCTAGAGGAATATTCTCCCTAAACTATAGGAGACTGAATAAAGAATAATAAACATAGGGAAAACATTAGGAAAAAGAAATCATAGGTCTGTGTGAAGTATCTCCAACATTGTTCGCGCAAGGAAATACTTTGTGTGCACAAGAGGCTGGATTCGCTTATGCGTGCAGGGAAGCATTATGTGCGCACAAGGAAAACATAATTGGCATGTGATGCCAGAATGGTTTTGTGTGCAGTAGTGAGCACTTGTTCATTATGGATTATGTGTGCAGTAAAGTTCTGTGCTTAGTATGCTTGTGCGCACATTTGTATTGAGTTACTTTTGATGTTATAAGTTGTGTCAAAAGAGGAAAATTGGGTGGCGCAACTTAGCTTAGGGTTGAGCATGTTACTTTAAGTATTTATGCACCGACCAATGTTATAGAGTAGAATATGTGCACTAGATTTTGGAGTAGTGTTTCTCAGTAGTAAGTTGGGTAACATTACAATTTGGTATCAGAGCATTTTGGTAACAAGTACGCTACAAAGTGGTATTAGAGCGTGGTACCTATCTAAGAGGTTGGGTACGTTACATTTCACGACACACTTTTAAAGAATTGAAGGAATACGCAATTCTACAATGAAATGAATGGGTAACTTGTAAAGGATAGCAAGAAATATTACAGATTGACCTTAAAGGGAAGACTCCAAGGAAATTGAAATGTTATGATAGGAACCAAATTGCAAGAAAGTTCCCTCACCCATCCTTGGAATATTTTGGGAACTAAAAGCCTCTTGATGGGGAGGTGTGATCTGAATTGGATTTGCATGACAAAAATTTGCTATCATCTTAGGTTATATGAGGATCAACACATGTAAGGTTTGAGGCTATGAGCAAGGAAGGAGACAAGGTGATGGCATGAAGGGCCCTATGCCATCTCGACTAGTGTCTTCACCTGCATTAACATAGTATTTTCAATGTAAACATGGGAAATATAAATAGTTGAAAGGAAAATGTACTTAAATAAATTAAAAAACAAAGGTAAGAAGAAGAAGGAAAAAAATGTGTATTAAAAAAATAAAAACATGAGATGCTGTCACACAATTGTAATTGGTAAAAATACAATAGAGGAAAAGCATGTTATACTTTGGGAAGCTTAAGAGTTAGAGATGCTTGGCCATCCAACTTCAACCCCAACTAAGTTATTCTCCTATTTACTCTTGCAGCACAAAGGAAGAGGGGTTCTTTGACTAAGAGTGAGAGGAATTGTTGCTAGATTCCCATGAGAAGATTGAGAACAGAATAGAGAGCCTGAGGGTACTGTAACCTACACATTGTTAAGAAATAAAGAGCCTAGCCAAAACCAATTGAATGTTGATTTCTAATTTGGGTTTGAATCCAAGGTAAATACAATGTTAATGGTGTGTGAATTGTTTGATGTGTTGTCCTAATTTCTATATATGAGTGGTTGGTTGTTGCTTTGTATTTTAATTGATGTTTGAGTTATTTTAAAGGTGTGAGGATTTATTATATATTATTTCTCTAAGTTTTAATTCGTGTTCACATTATTCCTTGGTCATTAAAGAATCCCAATAGCTCTTTATTATCCCCCATTCATCAATTTTTGAGATTATAAATCTTTGGATCTCATCACAAAGTTGTTGCATTTCTTTAGGGAGTTTGTAGCTTATTCTTTTTAAGCTATTATACTATTGGAATCATTTTTCATAGCAAGAGTTGAGATTCTTCCTTCACCAATTACAGTTTAAGGATGTTTGTTGAGCTCTTGCACTTACTTGGGCATTGTAGAGAGGTTGCATGTTTCCTTTATGGTTTTCTAAGTGTCATATAGGCCATACATTGTATGCAAGATTGAGGGAAGCCATTATGTGGTTTTCCTAAGGTTCCACGTGGGTCATACGTTGCTATAAATTTGGTGTGTATCTTTAAGAGGGTTGCCTCTCATCTCTTGAAGTCGCAAAAATGGTGGACCATTGGTTGAGTAAATAATTGTCAAGTTAACAAATAATTTAATGTAGTTTACTATTCCTTTTCTCATTGCATTGGAGTTTGTGTGGTTCATATATTTTTGCTTTGGTGGATAGTCTTATTCAAAGGTTTCATGAAACCATCTCATATCTCATATTTTTTAAGTAATGGACATACCACATGTTTTAAGTAATGGTCATTATTACAATGTTTTACATATTTTCAATCTTAGAAAGCAATAATTGAATCCTAATTTCATATAACTATCAATATCAAGGGAAGGTTTAGTGAGTTTCAATTGTTGTTTCCAAGCATTGCATAACAAGACAATATGAGCACAATCTTACAAAGAATTTAATATTACCTTGTCTCCTAACAACACTTGCAGGAATTAAAAGAGATTGGAAATTTCTTTGAGATCTATGTTGGTGAAGCAGACAAGTTGTCATAGCCTACCATTTATGCATCAACTTACTTCTTGATTCTCAAGGACTTGGCTCATAATTGTATCCTCCCCTAGCACTATTTTTACCCTCTCCTAGTGTCCTTTTACACGCTTGGGTTTTCTCTAGTTAAAACCCCACTTATCATTCCTAAACCCTTGACTCCACTCTATGGATTCATCTTTTCAAAATTAATGTATGGTCTAACCACACACCTATTGAGTTTGCTTCATGAAATAGGGTATCTTCTCACTCCTTAAAAATGTTCCTTTCTATTTTAAATTCCTTAGCTTTTGTGGGTCTTCTGAGAAATGGATTAGAGAAATGTTTGAGAGGAAAAGAATCCATGCATATTTAAGTTTGTATGATTATTAATCATTCCATAACTTGTATATCTGGAAAATTTTATTTCATGTACTTGGATCCTTTCACTTTGAAAGTCCCTTATATTTGGTGTATTTTATCGAGGCCCATTTCCTGTGCTAACATTAACTTATGTATCTACCAGATCTAGAACTTTCGTCCACCCTTTGTTCTTATGTTTTAAATGTTTGATATTTTCTCAAGGTATATACCAAGGATTAAGGCTTATGATCTTGCTCCAGGGAAAACTATAGGAACATTGAAGCAATCATAGATAAGACTAGGATTGGAACATTCTACAAAACTTAAGGATCTTAAAAGCACACATTATTGGAATCATGTTATCCCTTGTCATTTTAATTGACCCTAATTATATTTTGATTTGAAATAATGTCCCTTTCATCTAGTGGATCCGAAGAATAATCCACTAGTTCATCATACATCCCCATCATTTCAACATCCCAAATATTATAGAAGAGTAAATCTATGGGTTGTATATGTTTTTTATTCTATGGTGGGATATGTAAAATACTGAAGCCAAACCAAGAAAATGAAAATGAGCTAATCCATTCTAATCATTATCTAACTATATCTTTGTTTCCCCCATATCATTGGATCATTTCCCTACATATATAAACTTACATTAAATATTCCTTGAATGTTTGCTTATGCCTATCAATGGGTCTTTCTTTACAATAGATTCCCATTATCACTATCCACAAAGTCAATCCTGCGGAAATATGAGAATATTAAAATGAAATACACCTAGTGTAGAATACTCTAGAACTATCCATTTGGATAAAATTCTAGGGGTGGGGGTATCTATTTAGTAAAATTCACGTAGAACTTGCGCATGGACCCAAATATATAAAATGTCTCATTTCATAAGACAAATATCCCATTAGAGGTGAAAGGTCTCTCTTGGGGTATTTGAATATTGGTTGGAGTATTAAGCACTTGTAGGTTAGTTTTAAACCTTTACAGTATATCAATGCACACATAGATTCTTTATAAAACATAAATAAAACAATAGAAATCACACATAGTATTCAAAAATTTACACTAGAAACCCTTAACCGGGAAAACCAAAAAATGTTTAAAGTCGCACCTCTAACTCTCATTTTTATTAACTTCACCATTTACAAATAAAATATATATGATTATGTGGCATCAAAACCTTAATCCATTGACCTAGATTAGATTACGAACTTAATTCTTTAACTGGAATTAGAAAACCATGGGTCAAAAAATCGTGTTCCAAAATTGCCCAAAACTAACCAAAAAAATTATTGGGGGATCTGACCCCCTTGCAACCCCCCCGGACAAGGTGGGTTTCCACCCCCACTACGTTCAATGCAACAAATCACATGTGGGGATAACCATGCAAATAATATAGTACATACACATCATTCTCCCACTTGTTGATTTCTTTGCATACAAAGAGGTGGAGGATTACATGATCAACAATTCAGGGTAGTAATGCCCATTAATTATCTACACCAAGAGAAATTCTCAGTGCTTACAGACTTTTTCAATGAATCTGTAATATTCTTCAAAGTTTCCACCAGCAACACCTTCTTGTATTCAACCATGTCTCTCACAAAGTGATACTAAACATCAATGTGTTTTTTCGTAGAATGATAAGTCAAGTTCTTTTCCAAAAAGATTGCATTATGGTTGTAACAATATAACCTTGCATCTTGTTGCAAAAACCTAATACCTCAACACAACCTTTGTAACCATACATCTTCTTTATTCGCACGAGTAGTTACCATGTATTTGGCTTCTGTAGTTGAGAGTGTCACTACACGTTGTCTCTTGCTCATCCAACTAATTGCTCCTCCAAATAAGTTGAACACATAACCACTTGTAGATCTTATGTGATCCATATATCCATCCCAGTATGTGTCAAAAAATCCAAGTATGTCCAACATTATGTCTGCAACATGTCTTCCTTTATAGCAAACTCCATAAAATTTAATGCTGCACAACTACCTGAAAACCCTCTTTATAGTTGTCCAATGCTCCTTCCCTAGTTTTGACATATACTTGCTCAAAACCCCCACTGAATGTGCAATGTCTAGTCTAGTACTAGCTATTGATACATCAAATTTTCAACATCACTAGCATAAGGAACACAAGATGTGTCCTCTTCCTCTTCATGTATCTTGGGACACTGAACTGCAGATAAATTTACACCTGTAGAAATAGGGACCTTGACGAGTTTACATTCCTGCATATTAAAGTTTTGAAATATTGTCTCAACATATTTCCTCTAATTCAACCAGAGTTTCCTATTTTCCTGATCTCTTTTAATTTCCACACCCAAAATAAAATTTATAGCATCAAGATTGACAGTTCTAAAATACATCTCTTTAAAATACAACTACTTCATTGCTTCATTGTATTATCAACCTGGGGTTCGTTTATGAACTTGTGAAACACTAGTGTTGTATGCACGGAATTAAAGATCTGAATATTGATTTATTACCTATAATATGCCTATCTATTAAAGACCAAAATTTCAAACAACTATTATGTTACAGGAATGAAACTTAATTAAAGACTACTATGATTGTATCTCCTTTGGTTTGATTGGAGGCAATGCTTTACTTTAGGACAACTATAACTAGTCACAAGTTTGTCCTTTGTATGCTCTTTTTTGTGAAACTCAAAATTGAATCATTTCTTTTTTGTGAATCATTTCATTATAAAATTGAACATTCAAAAAAAATAAATGAAAATGAAAAGTTAATCTAGTAGCAATAAATAACAGGTTTATGCAAGGATATAAACAAGAATAGAAGCAAAAGAGATTATAAGCAATTTTATAAATAGTTAATTAAAACAAGAATATGAATGAGATTATTTACATTAAATTGACCTTGTACCTCTTGAAGTGGGCCCTCCTTAAAAAAGACTCAATAATCACAAAACACTCAGCTGCATCACTTAAGAAAATAGCTCATACAAACAAGAGGTAAGTTGCATATATTGCATGAGAACTAAAAATTACAAAGCATTTTCTCTATTTCTTCCTTTTTAAAATGAGAGAGTGATGGTGTATATATATAGTGTGTTCAAATGGGAATTTTTTGCAACTAATTTTGAATTGAAATGTTTATGAGAAACCCTAGAGTTATGGAAAGATAAAAAATTATCCATTACATAGATTTAATACACTGCGCCTTGGAAGGAAATTCATAGGTTTTAGATGCTAAAATTAGTAACTGCAAGAGGTTTTCACGACCTTGATTCTTGGTAATGAATGAATGTAAACCACTTCCATAGATTCACTTTTCTAGGAACGTGCTTTGTCCATATGCGAGTTGAACTTGTATACTATGTTCCTATGTTTGTTAATGCCACCATCAATCTTCTTGTAATAGGTACAATGAGTCACTATGTGCTTTAAATTACTTGACTCAAACATTGCAACAATATAATATGTGGTTTTTATCGATGCTACATATTTCTTTTTAGCAACATTTATTCAAAACGTAAAAAATGTATAAACTCCTACTCTAAAGTTTATGATATAAACAAGAAAAACAACAAAGGTATCGTCTTAACAAGAACTGTGACCTCAAACTGAGAACTTTAGCCCTTAAAACCCATATTTTGCATAAAAAACATGAAAATCAACCCTCGAATCAAAAAGTGGTGCCACTGGTAGCACCATTTTTTCTAACGTGGGTTAAAATTACAACATTTTTCAAGCATGATCTTAAAACTCAAATAGTTGCTCAGAAAAACCTTGAAATCAACACCTAAATAAAAGTGACGCTACCTAAAGCAAAAAAAAAATTCTAAACCTTAAAATTATGTCTTATTACAACCTAATTGAAATGATGGCCTTGACAATAGATCCCTATGCAATAAAAACCCAAAATTGGATAGTAAATGGTCACTTTAAAAATTATTTACTGACCTTTTTTTAATTTACATTAAAAAATAAATAAATAAAAATGAGAAAATCTTTGCAATTTTTTTTAAATGAAGAAAAAATGGCATTTAAAAAATTATATTCAAAACCCAAAATTAAAATAAAATAAAATAATAAAAAACAAAAAAACATTAAAAAAAATGGTGGAAAAAAATACCAAAATGATATGAAAAAAAATTAAAATTGAAAATAGAAACAATTTAAAAATAAAAAACAAAACAAAATTAATTAGAAAAAAAAGAAACAAATTAAAAAATAAAAATAAAAATAAAACAATTATAAACTAAACGAAATCATAAACTAAACTAATCGGAGCAACAAGGGAATCATTGCATTTTTTCAATTTATTATTATTATTATTATTATTATTATTATTATTATTATTTTAATTTAGTTTTTATTTCTCTATGGTTTTGAAATTATATCTATACAGTTTTGAACGGGAATAATACTTCTTTGAGGTTTTGAAATTATATCTCTACAGTTTTGAATGGGAATAATACTTCTTTGAGGTTTTGAAATTATATCTCTGTAGTTTTGAACGGAAATAATACTTCTATGTGGTTTTGAAACTATATCTTTGCAATTTTGAA
>JZKD02S1214955.1:0-12477 GCA_000966675.3 Picea glauca | reverse complement strand
TCAATATAAAGTTGGAAGAGATACAACATACACTTGGCAACCTATTATGTAGCAACCATTGTATCTACAAGTTAGATACAAAATGCACAAATTATTCCTGAGACACTAACAAAAATTCAATTAAAACACACATTATGATGAAGAAAGATATTTTTTAATAATATGGAAGTAGGGACAAGGATGTATCATAATTGAAAGTAAATGGTATAAAAATGGAGTGTAAATGTGAAGGAAAAAGGGTATAAAATATGGCAAATTAGTAGCCCATCATTTGCCCCCAACTAAATGTGTTTTATGCCCCTGTGCAACTGAACTACTTTAATTAGAGTCAAAATTCGTAGGGGTTGAGTGAATATTACTAAAACTATAACAAGAATTTCCATGTTTGTATTTTCTGTAGTAGTCATAATTATTTTGAATGTGTTGAAAAAAAATTCTTCCTCAAGTGCATCCCACTTGTAGAAATGTTGATAGACTAGTGCGGGATGTGAAATCAAAGAGAAATAGAAATGAATCCCTATCCACTTCACATTACAACTTGTTATACATTATACATATTTGTCCATAGCTTCCAAGAAATTTGGATAACCAAAAGGTTCTCTTCTTTTTAACACACCCCAAGCATTCCCATCTTCTCTGACATTGAAGTAGAGCTTTCATCTTAATAGTATTAATCTTGAAGGTACATTGAGAAATGGTTTTTTTATTAGGTTCCAATGATATGATCAATATGCTCATGTGAATATTCTATTAGCTACTGGCGTTTCCCAAAGAAAATTTTCATTTTGTCACATTCTCTTCAAATCTATAGACTAACATTTTGTGCATTTGCTACTATTGTATTCTATGCATAGCCCTATTGAATCTGGTTGCTCATATATGATGTGAAAGCTATCAACTAAATATCTCTAATGTATATGAAAGTATGGTTTAGTAACATATGTTCATTGATTAAATGTGTTATATTTGCTATGTATGAGGTTGTAATACCTCTCATCCACTTTGTCTTTTTCAACTTTTAGTACTTATTCCTCACACAGTAGTTTGTAATTGTTCATTTCATAAAGTATTTTATGTCTATATTTCCTTTTGAAGTTCCTAGAAAGTTTATGACTACATTTAGGATATATAAATTTGTGCCAGAACTTATGAGTCATGGTTTCAGCATTTAACTCAAGGCTCATATCGATCATTTTTCAACATATGTATATTTTATGGGAAAAGTTTCTTGTACCATTTTGTCTACAGTATATCCTCCACGGTTTTTTCATAAAATTGACCAGTTATTATGCTTAATTAATTACATGCAAAAGAATAAAGAGGCGACCCCTACTTGTCGATTATTTGACCCTGTATCAATCACACATACTCTTGAGAATGCCCCTATAAAAAATCCATATTTTCACCCAACCTTACATACTAAATGCTATGCCCTTGAATGACCCTCTCGACCCTCCAAATATTGATTCATATTATGCTCTACATGATATATTTTTCTAAAGGCAATCACATGAGTTTTCTTTTGCAAAATTCCCTCAATTTTGACCCTTTTTTTTTTATCTGAATATGTTAACAGAGTTTACCCTATACCATTGCATTTAAAAATAAGTTAAGGAAAAAATTGTCAATCATATGAAGGAGGTTTATGCTTCAAGTCTGGGCATTGTTCCATTCCATATTATAAAGAGCCTTGTTTTGAATAAAGCCTTTCAGCTGAGTCATGCAAACCTTTTAAAATATTGTTTCTCTATTAAAATAGAATAAGATTTTAATCCTTAACACTCAATAATAAAATCCTTGCATACCTAATCCTCATTTCATTTATTAGTCCTACATTGTTATAATCCTATGTTATCACTCTCCTAATAGAGTCTGATCCGGATTTAGGAGCAGAACAAACTAATTAATAGACGGAATGCAACAAACACAGAGATATGGAGAACAACACAGATATCCAATGAACACTATCTTCTATTGACTAAATGAAATAGGTTGAAACTGTAAAACTGCAGAACTGAAACAACTTGCTCGAATGGCGGTAGCTATCTCTAAGAAGATATGTGGCTGCTACACACATACGTCTGAGCAGAATGATTACAATGAGGCTCTAGAGGCCTTTTTGACATTACTCATGAATGCCAAAACCCTAGACATCCAAAAACCTAACCCTAGGAGATGAAATTCCAAAATTCATGTGGGCCCCGATGGGTAAGTTGGTACCTCAACTTCCCGGTGTTGTAAATTTTTCATACGACCTTCGTTTTAGGTGCGTGATAGCTCATTGGAAAGGCCTTTTCGAGAACTACACATTACACTATCAAAATCTGACTTTGTTTATAGTTTGACTATGGAGAGCCAAAAAAACATTTTTTAGGGCCCCAAAACGACCCTGGAAGTATAGAAAGATGTGCTAACATGAAAACATCCAAAACAAGCCAGTTGGATTAGGTGGGTGGCCACCAGTATCCACCTGGAATATGTGTAGGGATTTAGACAGTCTTGAAAGCGTAGAACCCACAATTACAAATAAGTACAAAAGAATATGTTGGACTAAAAATTGTCAAGAGAAGCCAGTTGGAATAGGTGGGTGGCCACCAATATCCACTTGGATCAGTCCTCCCCCCTTAGGAAGAAACAATCTCCATTGTGTTGAGGTCTCCCATCGAGTGAGGAAACTTCTGTTGAATTTGGCCCCGGGTGAGCCACTTTCCTTGGTGTAAGAGTTTCCCTGCCTTGAAAACCTGGTAAAGATGGATCCTTTGTTGGCGAGTTTCCTTTACCTGTGTGTCCACTATTTTATCAATGGATTTTTGTTCCATGTAGTCAGGGATGAGCTCTGATGGTGTCAACTATTCTGCGATCTCTGAGGTGTCTAATAATGATGGAAAATATGGTCGAAGGAGGTCCACATTGAACACTGGGTGCAAGCCAAGGAAGGGTGGAGTGTTGATCTCAAAAACATTGCTACCCACAGTCTTGGTGATAGTGTAAGGCCCATAGCGAAGTGGGTGGAGCTTTTGATGGGGCCCTGTAAGATGCTCTTTCTGCAAATGTAACCAGGCCTTGTCTTCCACCTAAAACTGGTGTGGTACCCTATGTTGATCATGGCACTACTTGCAATTAGCATTGGCTTTCTGAAAAATTGCATGGACTTGTTGGCATATGTGTTGAATCGGCTCAATGAATTTAGTGGNCAAAACGACCCTGGAAGTACAGAAAGATGTGCTAACATGAAAACATCCAAAACAAGCCAGTTGGATTTGGTGGGAGGCCACTGGTATCCACCTGGAAGATGTGTAGGGATTCAGATAGTCTTGAAAGTGTAGAACCCACAATTACAAAGAAGTACATAAGAATATGTTGGACTAAAAACTGTCAAGAGAAGCCCGTTGGAATAGGTGGGTGGCCACCAATATCCACTTGGATCAGTCCTCCCCCCTTAGGAAGAAATGGTCTTCATTGTGTTGAGGTCTCCCATCGGGTGAGAAAACTTCTGTTGAATTTGGCCCTGGGTGAGCCACTTTCCTTGGTGTAGGAGTTTCCCTGCCTTGACAACCCGGTAAAGATGGATCCTTTGTTGGCGATTTCCCTTTACCTGTGTGTCCACTATCTGATCAATGGATTTTTGTTCCATGTAGTCAGGGCTGAGCTATGATGGTGTCAACTATTCTGCGATCTCCGAGGTGTCCAATAATGATGGAAAATATGGTTGAAGGAGGTCCACATTGAACATTGGGTGCAAGCCAAGGAAGGGTTGAGTGTTGAGCTCAAAAACATTGCTACCCACAGTCTTGGTGATAGTGTAAGGTCCATAGCGAAGTGGGTGGAGCTTTTGATGGGGCCCTGTAAGAATCTCTTTCTGCAAATGTAACCAGGCCTTGTCTTCCACCTAAAAATGGTGTGGTACCCTATGTTGATCATGGAACTACTTGCAATTAGCATTGGCTTTCTGCAAAATCGCATGGACTTGTTGGCATATGTGTTGAATCTGCTCAATGAATCTAGTGGCTTTGTCGTTCTCAGACTGAACATGGGAATATTTTGTCAATGGGGTTGCAGGAGGTAGTGCAACATCAATGGGACCCAAGGGTTGGAATTCCAACCTCACCTGAAATGGGATATGGTCGGTGGAGCTATGGAGAGCCATGTTGTAACTGTGTTGAACATAGGGGAGACTCTCATCCCATGTACACAAATTCTTAGATTTGTACATNTCCTACATTGTTATAATCCTATGTTATCACTCTCCTAATAGAGTCTGATCCGGATTTAGGAGCGGAACAAACTGATTAACAGACAGAATGCAACAAACACAGAGATATGGAGAACAACACAGATATCCAGTGAACAATATCTTCTATTGAATAAATGAAATAGGTTGAAACTGTAAAACTGCAGAACTAAAACAACTTGCTTGAATGGTGGTAGCTATATCTAAGAAGATATGTGGCTGCTACACACATCCGTCTGAGAAGAATGATTATAATGAGGCTCTAGAGGCCTTTTTGAAATTACTCATGAATGCCAAAACCCTAGACATCCAAAAACCTAACCCTAGGAGATGAAATTCCAAAATTCATGTGGGCCCCAATGGGTAAGTTGGTACCTCAACTTCCCGGTGTTGTAAATTTTGCATACGACCTTCGTTTTAGGTGTGTGATAGCTCGTTGGAAAGGCCTTTTTGAGAACTACACATTAAGCTATCAAAATCTGACTTTTTTTTATAGTTTGACTATGGAGAGCCAAAAAAACATTGTTTAGGGCCCCAAAACGACCTTGGAAGTACAGAAAGATGTGCTAACATGAAAACATCCAAAACAAGCCAGTTGGATTTGGTGGGAGGCCACTGGTATCCACCTAGAAGATGTGTAGGGATTCAGACAGTCTTGAAAGTGTAGAACCCACAATTACAAAGAAGTACAAAAGAATATGTTGGACTAAAAACTGTCAAGAGAAGCCAGTTGGAATAGGTGGGTGGCCACCAATATCCACTTGGATCAGTCCTCCCCCCTTAGGAAGAAACAATCTCCATTGTGTTGAGGTCTCCCATCGGGTGAGGAAAATTCTGTTGAATTTGGCCCCGGGTGATCCACTTTCCTTGGTGCAGGAGTTTCCCTGCCTTGACAACCCGGTAAAGATGGATCCTTTGTTGGCGAGTTCCCTTTACCTGTGTGTCCACTATCTGATCAATGGATTTTTGTTCCATGTAGTCAGGACTGAGCTCTGATGGTGTCAACTATTATGCGATCTCTGAGGTGTCCAATAATGATGGAAAATATGGTCGAAGGAGGTCCACATTGAACACTGGATGCAAGCCAAGGAAGGGTGGAGTGTTGAGCTCAAAAATATTGCTACCCATAGTCTTGGTGATAGTGTAAGGCCCATAGCGAAGTGGGTGGAGCTTTTGATGGGGCCCTGTAAGACGCACTTTCTGCAAATGTAACCAAGCCTTGTCTTCCACCTAAAACTGGTGTGGTACCCTATGTTGATCATGGCACTACTTGCAATTAGCATTGGCTTTCTGCAAAATCGAATGGACTTGTTGGCATATGTGTTGAATTTGCTCAATGAATCTAGTGGCTTTGTCATTCTCAAACTGAACATGGGAATATTTTGTCAATGGGGTTGCAGGAGGTAGTGCAACATCAATGGGACCCAAGGGTTGGAATCCCAACCTCACCTGAAATGGGATATGGTCGGTGGAGCTATGGAGAGCCATGTTGTAACTGTTTTGAACATAGGGGAGACTCTCATCCCATGTACACAAATTCTTAGATTTGTACATGCACAGGATGTGCACAATCATACGATTCACAACCTTTGTTTGGCCATTGGTTTGGGGGTGGAAAGCAGTGGATTTAGTGAGATTGGTGTCCAACAGTGACCAGAGACTCGACCAAAATGTGTTGAGGAACCTGCTATCCTGGTTGGAGATGATCGTCTATGGTATCCCAAAATGGACCCACAGTCATTTGAAAAAGAGCCTGGAAGTATCTGTCACTGTGATGTTCATCTTGCAGGCTATGAGGATGGCCATCTTTGAAAACTGATCAACTACCACAAATGCACAATCATTGCCTTGCTTGGTGGATGNTATGGAGAGCCATGTTGTAACTGTGTTGAACATAGGGGAGACTCTCATCCCATGTACACAAATTCTTAGATTTGTACATGCGCAGGATGTGCACAATCATACGATTCACAACCTTGTTTGGCCATTGTTTTGGGGGTGGAAAGCAGTGGATTTAGTGAGCTTGGTGTCCAACAGTGACCAGAGACTCGACCAAAATGTGTTGAGGAACCTGCTGTCCTGGTTGGATATGATCATATGTGGTATCCCAAAATGGACCCACACTCATTTGAAGAAGAGCCTGGCAGTATCTGTCACTATGATGTTCATCTTGCAGGCTGGGAGGATGGCCATCTTCGAAAACTGATCAACTACCACAAATGCACAATCATTGCCTTGCTTGGTGGACGAAAGACCAGACATGTAATCCATCGAGATGGATTCCCAAGGCTTCTTGAGATTAGGAAGAGGGATGTATAAGCCTTGCTTCTTGCTAGTTGGCTTGGCAATGACATAGGAAGTGCAAGATCTGATATACCTGCTGACATCCTGGAAAAGTTCTGGCCAATAAAAATGTTTCTATAGAACANTTTTGTCAATGGGGTTGCAGGAGGTAGTGCAACATCAATGGGACCCAAGGGTTGGAATCCCAACCTCACCTGAAATGGGATATGGTCGGTGGAGCTATGGAGAGCCATGTTGTAAGTATGTCGAGACCCTCATCCCATGTACACAAATTCTTAGATTTGTACATGTGCAGGATGTGCACAATCATACGATTCAGAACCTTTGTTTGGCCATTGGTTTGGGGGTGGAAAGCAGTGGATTTAGTGAGCTTGGTGTCCAACAGTGACCAGAGACTCGACCAAAATGTGCTGAGGAACCTGTTGTCCTGGTCGGAGATGATTATCTGTGGTATCCCAAAATGGACCCACACTCATTTGAAGAAGAGCCTGGTAGTATCTGTCACTGTGATGTTCATCTTGTAGGCTATGAGGATGGCCATCTTCGAAAACCGATCAACTACCACAAATGCACAATCATTGCCTTGCTTGGTGGATGGAAGACCAGACATGTAATCCATCGAGATGGATTCCCAAGGCTTCTTGAGATTAGGAAGAGGGATGTATAAGCCTTGCTTCTTGCTAGTTGGCTTGGCAATGACATAGGAAGTGGAAGATCTGATATACCTGCTAACGTCCTGGCAAAGTTCTGGCCAATAAAAATGTTTCTATAGAACAACAACAGTTTTCTCCACACCAAAATGTCTTGCCATCCGACTATAGTGAGCTTCACAAATCATCTTTGCATGCTATCTTGCAGGAACATAGAGATGGCCCAGATGGCATAACAATCCATCCTGAATGTGAAAATTAGTGACATTCACGCATGTACCCAAGAGATGATAGGTGGTGGTGAAGTCCAGATATTGCTAATAAAGTTGGGGCCACTCAAATGCCTTGTGTCCACAGGAATGGAGCATGGTGGTGAGTGCATCTATGAGAGGTCGACTAAGGTAGTCAGCGACATGATTTTTGTTTCCTGTCTTATACTTGATGTTGAGATGGAATTGTTGTAGGTAGGTGGACCACTTCTGATGGCACTTGTTTTGTAACTTCCCTTGTGTTTGTATGAACTGCAGAAGCTTATGATCATTGTGGATGATCGTCTCTTTCCCATGATGTAATGTTTCCATTGACTTGTACAATGGAATACATTTCTTTGTTATAGGTGGGGTATTTTCGGATAGTATATGAGAGTATCTCACTATAGTATGCCACTGGATGACCGTGATGAGTGAAAAATGTGCCTATAGCATAGTCAGATGCATCAGTCTCAATCTCTAACGGTTGTTGTGTATCTGGAAAGGAGAGTACTAGAGATGAGAACAAGCGATGCTTCAAATCATCAAATGCTCGTTGTTGTTCCTTTCCCCACGTGAACTTTTCCCTGCCACCGCCCTTGGTCACTTGGCTAAGGGCCCATGCAATATGGGAGAATCCCAACACGAACTGTCGGTAGAAGTTGTCCAGTCCCAACAAGCTTCGAAGCTCGGTTAGTGTGGTCGGGGTTGGCCAATCATGAATAACTTGGATCTTAGTTGCATCAACATGTACCCCATGCTCATCAACAATGTAGCTGAATTATTGGACCTTGTTCATGTTAAAGGATCATTTTTCAAAGTTGGCATATAGCTTGTGCTATCGCAGAGTGCTCAAAACCTGTTGAATATGTTGCATGTGATCCTCCCAAGTTTCGCTGAAGATGAGGATGTGATCCAAATATACCACCAAAAAAGAGTTGGTGAATGGTCTCAATACATCATCCATCAATCTCATGAAAGTGGTTGGTGCATTTGTTAATCCAAAGGGAATGACCATTCATTTGAGGAGACCTTATTTATATTTGAAAGTTGTATTCCATACATCAGTTGGTTCAATGGGAAAGACTTGGAACACATAATACATGGTGAAGCCAGCCGATGGTGTAGGGTTGCGGGTGCGGTGTCGTTGGCAGTTCTACCCGCTTGACGACCTTTGTTGAGATCAAGTTCTTATGACTGTTTCTATCGACAATGAAATGAAGTGGGGCCCCCTTTACCCACATCTATGAGTGAAAGAGGCATTCCCCTTCCTCTAGTTCTTTTGGTTCACTTGGCTGGAATTTGGTGGTAGCGATAGTGGCACTGGGTTCAACATTGATAATATGCTTCCCTCCTTCTGGATTTGATTCGGATTCAGAATCGGCCTTTGACTTGCAAGCCTTCAACTCGACCATGAGTGACTTCTTGGAGTGACATTCTTCGGTGTTGTGCCAAGGGATTTTATGGTATTCACACCATTTTCCCGTGTCTTTCTTCGACTTCTCATTACCCTTCTTATGTTGCATCATGGACTGGTTGTCCTGAGAGTGGCCATCTTTTCTCTGTCCCTTGTTTTGTGGGTTGGGGCCGCCTTTGCCCTGCTTTGGCTGTGAGGAGTTTGCAGATCCAAACTCTTGCCTCTTCTACTTAAATTTTTGCTCGATCTTGACAACATATCTATAAGCCATACCCAATGATGTGATGTCCATAAACTTCATTTTTGTTTGAATGTATCTATGTAAAAGCCATGGTATTTGAGCACCAGATGTGGCTCAGATTATTTGATACCCAATTTGGTGCGCAAGGTATGGAAAATATTGGTGAAATATGGTACTGTCTGGTCACTTCTAAGTTTGGCTTCTCTCTCTTCTCTATGTTTTTCTATNGACCAGTCATTTGAGGAGACCTTATTTAGATTTGAAAGTTGTATTCCATACATCAGTTGGTTCAATGGGAACCTGGTGGTAGCCAGACTTTAGGTCAATCTTGTTGAAGAAATTTTCCCCCTTGAGTTGGTCAAGAAGGTCATCAATTCTGGGAATTGGGTATCGGTTCCTGACTGTGATTTTGTTTAATGCTCTATAATCAATGCAGAGCCACCAAGTTTCGAGCTTCTTCTGCACCGGTATAATCCGGCTTCCGCAAGGGGAGGAGTTGGGTCTGATGTGCCCCTTTTGAAGAAGCTCTTGGAGCTAACGGTTGATTTCGTCAATTTCCATCAGTGAGCAATGATAGACTGGTACATTAGGTAGAGGTGCACCAGGGGTTAGATCAATTGGATGCTTGTTTTGGTAGTGCATCGATACCCCAATGTGTGAGGAGAAGATGTCTATGTACTCTTCCATGATCTTGTCCACTTTCTTATGTTGCAAAGAGAGACTCTGTGTAGAGGCCATAAATGTGGTGGTGACCTTCTGCTTACTGTGAGCATGGATCACAAAGAAGATGAACTTCCCATTCTATGAAATGACCTTACTGCATTGTTTAGCAAAGATTAAAGAAATAGCGGTAGGCGGATCTACCTTTGGTATCATGTACAATTGTCTACCCAAAGTAATAATAAAACGACAGGGTCTAGACTCATACACAACATAACGCTTCCAAAAATATGGTTGTACTAAACTAACATCACAAAATTCAAGGGGAGAAATATCACACAATACCTCATCTTTGAAAGGCTTGATTCAGTAGGGTAGATGAGACTGTTGGCTGACACGAAGATCTCTTCTTTGGTGAAGCCAGTCGATGGTGTAGGGCTGCGGGTGCGGTGTCGTTGGCAGTTCTATCCGCTTGACAACCTCTGTTGAATCAAGTTCTTATGACTGTTTCTATCGACAATGAAATGAAGTGGGGCCCCCTTTACCCACATCTATGAGTGACAGAGGCATGCCCCTTCCTCTAGTTCTTTTGGTTCGCTTGGATGGAATTTGGTGGTAGCGATAGTGGCACTGGGTTCAACATTGATAATCCGCTTCCCTCCTTCTGGATTTGATTCAGATTCAGAATCGGCCTTTGACTTGCAAGCCTTCAACTCGACCATGAGTGACTACTTGGAGTGACATTCTTCGGTGTTGTGCCAAGGGATTTTATGGTATTCACACCATTTTTCCGTGTCTTTCTTCGACTTCTCATTACACTTCTTATGTTGCATCATGGACTGGTTGTCCTGAGAGTGGCCATCTTTTCTCTGTCCCTTGTTTTGTGGGTTGGGGCCGCCTTTGCCCTGCTTTGGCTGTGAGGAGTTTGCAGATCCAAACTCTTGCCTCTTCTACTTAAATTTTTGCTCGATCTTGACAACATATCTATAAGCCATACCCAATGATGTGATGTCCATAAACTCCATTTTTGTTTGAATGTATCTATGTAAAATCCATGGTATTTGAGCACCAGATGTCTCTCAAATTATTTGATACCCAATTTGGTGCGCAAGGTATGGAAAATATTGGTGAAATATGGTACTGTCTGGTCACTTCTAAGTTTGACTTCTCTCTCTTCTCTATGTTTTTCTATTGGTTCTATGTATTCATGCAGACTCTCTTGAGTTACTTTGTTAGGCCATCCTCTATCACATTTGAGTCCGGATTCACAGTAGACAAGCAACACTTATTCGCCTCATCAATTCACCTTGGAGATAAGATTCAGCACAAATATATATTATTATTTTAATCCTATGACTATATATTCACCCTATCAATTATTCAACACATATAATATTCACTTCAGAGATAAATATTCACTTAGTATGTATGCACCATAGNAAAAATATGGTTGTACTAAACTAACATCACAAAATTCAAGGGGAGAAATATCACACAATACCTCATCTTTGAAAGGCTTGATTCAGTAGGGTAGATGAGACTGTTGGCTGACACGGAGATCTCTTCTTTGGTGAAGCCAGCCGATGGTGTAGGGCCGCGGGTGCGGTGTCGTTGGCAGTTCTACCCGCTTGACAACCTCTGTTGAATCAAGTTCTTATGACTGTTTCTATCGACAATGAAATGAAGTGGGGCCCCCTTTACCCACATCTATGAGTGAAAGAGGCATGCCCCTTCCTCTAGTTCTTTTGGTTCGCTTGGCTGGAATTTGGTGGTAGCGATAGTGGCACTGGGTTCAACATTGATAATCCTCTTCCCTCCTTCTGGATTTGATTCGGATTCAGAATCGGCCTTTGACTTGCAAGCCTTCAACTCGACCATGAGTGACTGCTTGGAGTGACATTCTTCGGTGTTGTGCCAAGGGATTTTATGGTATTCACACCATTTTTTCGTGTCTTTCTTCGACTTCTCATTACACTTCTTATGTTGCATCATGGACTGGTTGTCCTGAGAGTGGCCATCTTTTCTCTGTCCCTTGTTTTGTGGGTTGGGGCCGCCTTTTCCCTGCTTTGGCTGTGAGGAGTTTGCAGATCCAAACTCTTGCCTCTTCTACTTAAATTTTTGCTCGATCTTGAAAACATATCTATAAGCCATACCCAATGATGTGATGTCCATAAACTTCATTTTTCTTTGAATGTATCTATGTAAAATCCATGGTATTTGAGCACCAGATGTCTCTCAGATTATTTGATACCCAATTTGGTGCGCAAGGTATGGAAAATATTGGTGAAATATGGTACTGTCTGGTCACTTCTAAGTTTGGCTTCTCTCTCTTCTCTATGTTTTTCTATTGGTTCTATGTATTCATGCAGACTCTCTTGAGTTACTTTGTTAGGCCATCCTCTATCACATTTGAGTCCAGATTCACAGTAGACAAGCAACACTTATTCGCCTCATCAATTCACCTTGGAGATAAGATTCACCACAAATATATATTATTATTTTAATCCTATGACTATATATTCACCCTATCAATTATTCAACACATATAATATTCACTTCAGAGATAAATATTCACTTAGTATGTATGCACCATAGATATAATATTCACCAATGTATGTATTCACCGCAAAGATAATATTCACCAGTGTATGTATTCACTCCAATTCAATGTAGATATAATACTCACCATAAAATATTTACCATATAAATATATTCACTCGAATTCA
>JZKD02S1214922.1:0-12477 GCA_000966675.3 Picea glauca | reverse complement strand
TTATTCTTCCCACCCCCACCCTCATATATGAGGGTGTGGGTAATATTTCTCTTTTATTCCTATTGATTAAGATTGTTTGTCATTGATGTCAACCCTTGAAGAAATTCTGGTAGAAAATTCTGGTAGCACAAAGGTTTTGGTAATGGACCCAAGTTTGTTTGATGTAAAGATGAATCATTATTTTCTTGTCAAGGTTGATAAGAAGTACAAATGGATGAAATCCAAAGTGGTTCCCTTATGGTGAAATCCCTCACAGAAAGATGATTTGCGGATTGAGTTATCCTACAAGTATGGTTAGAGAACCCATGCTTAATTGTGGAGTAATGAGATGAAGGTTAGTGAATTTGTTAGTGAAACTATCCTAGATGGATATTGCTTGTCATGCCATTTCTGGTGGCATGTGGAACGCCACTTAACTCCTCACGGTTAGATATTTATGGCCATGTGAAGTTGGAGGACCCTCATGAGTCATCTAGAAGCCCCAAAAATTCAAAGTGTTTGCAAAAGAAATTGTTTAAATAATAAAGTTAATGGAGAAATCCCTAAAATAAGGAAAGTGGGATGCTACATGNTATTATTGATAGAGAAAAATTGCAGCAGAAAAAGTGCAGCGCGAAAAGTGTGGTAGAAAAAGTGCAGCAGAAAACATGTGGCAGATAAAGTGTGACAAAAAAATTGAGCAAAAAAAAATTGCGCAAAAAAAAGTTCGGCAGAAAAAGTGCGACAGAAAAATCGCGACAGAAACAGTGCGACAGAAAAATCGTGACAGAAAAAGTGCAGCAGAAAAATCACAGTAGAAAAAGTGCGGCAGAAAAATCGTGGCAACAACATGGTTGGGGTGTATTTATGAGAAATATGGCACATCTTGTTTGAGGTATGTTTTGTGAGATAGGGTTTATCTTTTGATATGGTATTGGATGTTCAGTATTGTTGCATATATCAGATTTGTTGAGGGATACAATTGGTATTTTGTTGTTGGTATTTGGCATATGGGTATTGGTCTTTCAGTTGTGATGTGTTGCTGAAATTGTTGGTTTAGCTTGAGGCTAAATAACAGTGAGGTTGTGGCACATGGTTTGATGTAATGATTTATGGTATTTGATTTATGGATAGAGTGATGAATTGTTAGATAACTTTTGATGGTTATATTGGTGTATGTATTTGGTATATGGTTGAGGTACATGTTCAGTACATGGTTGAGACAAGTAGTTGATGAGTTGGCACATACATGAGGTGTATAATTGATGAATTGACACATACATGAGGTGTATAGTTGATGATGTTGGTACATCTTGATGAGTCAAGGTTGATGAATAGTTGATGCATGGTACATGTTTGTTCAGGTTATTGGTACAGGTTGTTTGGTGTAGGTTGATTGGTACAAGTTGTTACACGTTATTTGTACAGGTTTATATTGGTAGTGGTTGATTCAGTGACAGTGACAGGTTGTTTACATTTGGCATTTATATTTTAGGGAGGTTGGATGGGACAAGGATAGGTGGTTGTAGCCACCTTCTGGTTGTAGTCGGGGAACATAGGGGGTTGTAGCCTCCTTCTGGTTGTAGCCAACGAATTGGGGAGTTGGAGCTTCCCTCAGGTAGTAGCCTGAAAAACTAGGGGGTTGGAGCCTCCTTCTAGTTGCAACTGGAAAACAAAGGAAGTTGATGCTTCCAATGAATGTAATTCTTCAATACATATAAGAAAAAACATTTTGTGGTTTTCTCCCGCTTTGGGTTTCCATGTAAAAACATTGGTGTACTATGTATGTGTGTGATTTCTCATTTGTTCATTGTTTATTTACTTTGTAACTATTGAATGATAATGCTACATTGATATAACACTCGCATTTTTGGTGAAAAATGATTAAATTTTTGTATTACTGATTCACCCCACCCCCTCTCAGTAATCCAAAAATTTGTTTTAGGGCAAGTTCCTTCAGAAATTAGTTTAACCACTGAAAGGTAGATCATGGAGAGAAAAAACATTTATAAAAATGGAATACCACAGTTTGATGGATAAAAGTTTTCATTTTGGAGCATAAGGATGAAAACATATATACAAGCACATTGATATGAAATTTTGGAATCAATTGTAGATGGATACACATCACTTGCAGTTCCCCTGATAAATGAAAAATCCATAAAACTTGATCAGAGTAACTCCAAAGCCACTAATGCACTTTTGAATGGTCTTGGAGAATCGGTATTCACCAAAGTTTCACATTGCAAATTTACTAAAGAGATTTGGGAAAAACTTCAAAATATTTATGAAGGAGATTCAAAAGTCAAAGAAACAAAGCTTCAAACTTACAAAAGTCAGTTCGAACAACTAAATATGAAGGAAGATGAGAATATTGTAGCTTACTTTTTACAAGTGAATGAAATAGTAAATGTAATCATGGGATTGGGAGAAGAAATCAAAGAATCTGTAATTTTTCAAAAGGTACTAAGATCTCTTCCTATGAGATTTTCCCTAAGATATCAACACTATGACAAAGAGCAGATTTGAAATCAATAAGCATGGATGAATTACATGGAATATTCATAGCGTATAAAATTAGAACTGAACAGGAAAATCCATATATAAAAGAAGCAGCCTTCAAAGCATCCAAAAATTCAAAGCAAAAGGGAAAGAAAAAAGAAAAAGAACATAGCATCAATAGTGACCTCTCGGAAGATGATGAAGAAGTGGCCAACTTTGTCAAAAGATTGAACAAGAGAAACAATGACAGGTATAGAGGTAAGCTTCCTTTGATTTGTTTTAATTGTGATGGTATTGGTCATTTTTCTAACAAATGTCCTCATAAGAAAAAGAGAAATGATGAAGGTTACTCAAATAAAAAACAAACATATAAAGGAAAAAGAACCACAAAGAAAGATTTCAAGAAAATCTTGTGCACCAAAGAGGAGATCTCATCATCAGATGAAGATGAAGCCAACAACAGTGAGACAGAAAGAGTTATATTCATGGCAGTAGAAGAATTTGATAAAAAAGACTTTGAATAAGAATATGAAGAGGTCGAAGAAGAATATGATGAAACCAAAGAAGAATATGAAGAGGAAGAAGTTGACTACCGAGAATAATTGATGTGTGCCATAGAAGTTATCAGAAGAGCAAAGAAGAAAAAAAAGAAACTACAAGAGGAACTAGGCAAGAAAGAAGACACTCAATAACTAGAACAAATGATCACAAATTTGAAGGCTCAAATAGAAGAAGATAAAATAATTGAAGAAGAACTCAAAGAACAATTAGAAGAAAAAGACAAGATCATTGGAAATTTGGAAGTAGAGATTGTCACATTAAGAAAATATCTTCAAAAGAAAAATGTCCAGAAGAACTAAAATTTTTTGGATGACATTATCAACGGTCAAAAACCTCATCATGACAAGTTGGGGCTTCGATACAATCAAACAAAAAAGGGATCAAGATCCAAAACAACAGATCAAGAAATAAATCCAAAAATCTATGTAGAAATAATCAAAGGGGATAGGAAGATCTACAAGGAAGATTACAGGGACACTCCTCCACCGAGAAGATTCAGATTTCAGAATCAACAACTGACACATAGGCCTTAAGAAGTAGAATAATTCATAAGAGTACCTCCTTTCATAAGATCTTCAACTCCCAGGTATCAAACTATCTTTTTTGGTTCACGTTATGCATGTAATAATTTTGGACATAAAGATGTGAATTGTTGAGACAACAACAGGAACATAAACAACTTTGAAAGTCATACACAAAAGGGTTATCCAAAAATGCCTAGTGAAAAACAGAGAAGAAGTTACAACATGTTTGAATCTTTTAGCACTGAAGTGGAATGTTACAAATGTAACAACTTTGGACACATGGCCAAAGATTGCATAATTATAGTCCCTCCTAGACAACCACAACAGAATAAAAATAGTCACAGACAAGAACCTAAGAAAAGGACATGTATNTCTAAGTGTGAGTCAAATGTGTGACCAAGGTCATAAAGTTACTTTCGATTCACAAAAGTGTGAGATAAGAAAAGAAGGTTCAGGAAAATTGATTGCTACAACTACGAGAACTTCATGCAACATATATGTGTTAAGTGAAATTGGATATGAAAAGTGTTGTCTAGGAAAGGAAGATGAAATTTGTCTATGGCATAGAAGAATGGGTCACATACATTTTGATAACCTTGTCAAAGTCAGAAAAAGAGAAGCAGTCAAAGAAATGCCCCAGATCATGAAACCAACCAACACTTTATGCAAGTATTTTCAACAAGGAAAGAAAACAAAGACCAGGTTCCAATCAAAGGAATATTCAATGACAAGACCACTGGAAATTGTGCATACTGATCTAGTTGGACCAACAATAGCAAAGGGTTTAAAAGGTGATAAAATTGTTTTGTTATTAGTTGATGATTATATAAGAATGACTAAAGTTTGCTTTCTCAAGAATAAGTTAGAAGCTTTTGAAAACTTCAAGATCTACAAGGAAATGGTTGAAAATGAAATGGATTCAAAAATGAAATGGATTCAAAAATAAAATGCTTAAGATATGATAATGGAGGAGAGTCCACTTCAAAGGAATTTATGGACTACTGCAGTAGTCATGGAATAAAAAGACAATTCTTCGTTACTAGGACACCTCAACAAAATGGAGTTGTTGAAATAAATAACATGACAATACATGAAATGGATCGAACAATGATAATGGATTCCAAATTGATAGATATTTTTTGGACATAAGAAGTGTATACAACAATTCACATTCAAAACAGAGTAATTCTCAGAAACAACATTGACAAAACTCCATACGAGCTATAGAAAGGAAGACCAACAAATGTGAAACACTTCAGAGTTTTTGGAAGCAAATTCTACATCAAAAGAGAATATGGAAGAATGAGAAATTTTGACTCTCGTGTGGAAAAATGAGTACTTGTTGGCTACTCAAGTACAAGGAAAGAATACAAGTGTTAAAAGTTGAGATTGAACAAAGTTGTGGAAAGCATCAATGTAACAATTGATGAAACATGTAGACAAGAATTAAAGGAAGAAGAAAATGAATCAATGGAAAAAATTTACGAAGAAGAAACAAAATATGAAAAAGAAGGGGAAGATGAAGAGGATCCGACAGAAGAAGAAGAGAAAGTTCAACATGTGCCTCCAAAGACACCTAATAGATGAGTACAGAAGAATCAGCCTTCAGATCAGATTATCAGAAACAAAGATGTAGGAGTTGAGACTAGAAGAAGAATGTGTTCACCATAACAAATGAACCTAGCACTCTCATATGTGATTGAACCAACCTATTTTGAAGAGGCCAACAAGGATGAATTTTGGAATAAGGCCATGGATGAAGAATTGGATCAAATAGAGAAGAATGACACTTGAGAATTGGTTCCAAGACCAAAGGATAAGAATGTGATCGGCACAAAGTGGGTATATAAGAATAAATTAAATGAAGATGGACATGTTACAAGCAACAAAGCTAGATTGGTATGTAAAGGATATGCACAGGTTGAAGGAATCGAATTTGAAGAGACATTTTTCCCAGTTGCCAGAATGGAAGAAATCCGATAGCTTTTAGCTTATGCATGCTCCAAAAATATTAAAATTTATAAGATGGACATAAAATCATCTTTTCTAAATGGGGAAATTGAAGAAGAAGTCTAGATTGAACAACCATAAGGACTTCAGTTGTTAGAGAACATAGATTATGTGTGCAAATTAAAGAAGGCCTTGTATGGTCTAAAACAGGCTCCTAGAGCATGGTACTCTAGACTGGATAAATATCTATAGTAAGCAAGGTTCAGAAAAGGAAGTGAAGACAACAACCTATACATCAAGGTATGTCAAGATAGTATTTTATTAATTGAATTTTATGTTGATGATATTATTTTTGGTAGTGATGATGACAAGTTAAGCCAAAAATTTGCAAAGGATATACAGATTGAATTTGAAATGTCATTACATGGATAACTATCCTTCTTTCTGGGACTTCAGATACGTCAAAGTAGCCAATGGATTTTTATTTCTCAAACCAAGTATATAAGAGAAATGCTAAAGAGGTTTGAAATGGAAGATTGCAAACCAATTATCACTCCCATGCAAACTAGTTGCAAGTTGAGAAAAGATGATGATTCAAAGTCTACATATCAGGGGAAATACATGTCAATGATTGGTATCCTACTATATGTGATAGCATCCAGACTAGATGTAATGCAGGTAGTTGGAAAGGTGGCATGATTGTTGGATTACTGGGGGGGGGTGAACCAATAATAGCGCAATTATAATCATTTTTAACCAAATAATCCAAGTGTTATGTCAATGTATAATTATTATCAAATAATGAGCAATAAGAAATGAAAAATCACACACATACACAGTAAACAAGTCTTTTATGTGGAAACCCAAAGCAGGAGAAAACCAAATAATATTTTTTCTTATATGTCTTGAAGAATTACATTCATTGAAAGCACCAAATTCCTTTTTTTTCCAACTGCAACTGGAAGGAGTCTCCAACCCCCTTGTTTCTCAAGATCCAACCTAAGGGAAGATCCAACTCCCCAATTCTCTGGATACAACTAGAAGGAGGCTACAACCCCCTATGTTCTCCGGCTACAACCGGAAGGTGGCTACAACCACTTTCCCTTGCCCCGTCCAACAACCCTGAAGTATAAGTGTTATCAATGGAATTTCGTCCACAAATGGTTACAGGAATCCAACATCTTCAAAACACCCATTAGTTCATCCATGGACCATAAAATGCATTTCCAAAGGGCACAAAACTATACAACTGGTTAAAAAATAAGCATGCGCTAAGAATACAAAGGAAACGCATGCACGTGCAACAGTCGAATAACGCCGGAAAAGCAAATATATGCTTGATGCACGACTCTGGATGAAAAAATCCGTACACATCTCAGAACGTCACATTTATGATTTTGGTCATCCTTTCACCCACTTTTGGTTCATCTCCCAAGTCGATTTGACACCCAAATCTGAGTTGAATCCCAGTGGGGGGCTGTTCAAAGACCTAAGGGTACCCTAAAGAGCCCCTTGTTCAAACTAAAGACTAGTGGAATAATGCCTCAAAGAATTTATGTAAAAAGAGGCCATGGGTGCACTACATTTTCAATGAATTCATTTGTATTGTTATGATGCCTATATTTTCTTGGAGAATCCTCCTTTCTCACCAAGAGCATACAAGCACCATTTCATTTATCCATTCACATCACCTCTTGAGTGAATGGGATTTGGATTTCTTCACCATTTCCTTTTAGTTTTCTACTTGTAAGAAGAGCTCAATCATTGGGGGTTAAAGAACCCTCCGTTGGAGGAAGATGGGACCCATAGTCTCCCTTTATCTTTGGTGTTTTCCCACTAATACAACTTATACGTTGGTGGAATGAATCTTGTTTATTTTTGTTCTATTTCCCTTATGCACTCTAGTTTAGTTTCTTTTATTTTTATTAGCATTAGTATTTTGTTTATTTCGCATGCTTGATGTTTCTAACTCTTGCATTCACTATTTTCCTTCCCAGCTAACCCAATTGGGCTTGTAAGTGTCTTGATTTTGCTCATTTGGGTGATGAAAGAGACGCAACAGATTGGCGAATACACTGGGGATTGGCATCAATTTACCCTTCATTTGGGTTGTTTGAACACTTCATTTTGGTTTATTTAACTTGTAGGAACCATAACTGGCCCATGTCCGCCTGTAAAAAGCTAAATTAAGAGCTAAGTTAAGAGAATTTCATCTGAAATTTCTTTCACGGCCATGTAACAGAAAGTGCATGGATTTTTTAACCCATAGTCGCGTCTTCCGAGCACGTGCGTCAAACCCACTGTGTTTCTTAGTGCATTTTGCACACTGCACCAAAAGGTTTTTTTCCATTTGCGCATTGGTGCCCAATGTGCTTCTATCTATTCTGTGACCTGTGCATCTGTCCAAAAAATCATACATTGTAAGGGTTTTTGTGATTTGTTGGAGGCCCATAGCCTTCTTAAGTTTGATTTTATGCAGATTGTAATATGCACCACACTTATATTCCCTCTCCACATGAATGTTTAGTCAAAACATAGGCACTTAGGGGGCTAAAATCCATATTTATCCTTTTTTTTCTTTAATTTTTTCCACATGGATGGCTTGCTTTGATAAAAGATCAATTGGAATCATTCTACATCACAAATATAACTACTTGCATTGTGACTAGAAATTGAATGTCAATCTTTGAGTATTCTCTTCTCTCGCACTACAAAGAGATCTTGAGAATCAGAAAAATGATTGAGGAAAAATTTCATCTCCCGTAAAGACAAAATATTTAGGAGAGGACAATAGCCCTCTCGGGAGTCCTCTTAGTTTCTTTTTTCAAACACATCTTAAATTTGTAAGGGCCCATACATGCCTACATGATACAAAGGTAGAATAGTTTTGAATTTACTTTCTTAGATCAAATCACTAGGGAAGTTTAAAGGTTTTGTAATGGGCCCATACACGCCCACATGTCCACAATCTAGGATATTTTTTCAAGCTTTCTTATATTAAATCACACTAGGGAGTTAAAGGATTGGTAAGGACCCATATGTCCACATTCTAGTTCTCTAGGGACTTTAAAATTCCGTAAGGTTTTACCAATGGCGTTTAGTAAACTAGGTAATCAAGACTTGTAAGGACCACACGAAGTCGACATGCAGCAAGGTGACACCTAAATTATTAAAAATTTGGCACAATTTCACTTATTCACACACAAAGACACTATTCACTCACATAGTTGTCATCTCGAAATGTGGAGGTTGAAGTAAGTTTCCTATAAAGTGATTCTAAAACACCCCACCCTTTTCTTGACGAAACTATGCACTCTCACTTAATTTCAACGACATTGGTTCACACCCCCAATCTCTCAAACAACCACATCTAAATTTTTTCTAAAAACTCACTAAGTTTTCCTCCACAGGAGGTGCCAAAAGAAATTTTTTAGTCTAGGTAGGATCTCAGGGATATGCATCCAAATAAATCCTCGTTATCTGGTTCTCACATCTTCAAACAATAGAAGTTGTCAAACAGGGAACGTTAAATCCTCCAAGTCAAGTGTTCCTACACCATAAGGCAGGGAGATACCCATGAAGGGTTGAAGGCCGAGGTCTGGTTGTTTTGTGCATCCCCCCTTGAGGCATCCACCTATTGGATGAGATCTAGCCTGTGACCCATTTCTTAGGCCAAAAAGCTAAATGTCGCACTTTGACCAAGGTACCTAGTGACCAAATTTTAGGACATCTACCCAAATGGCAATTGTGGGCTGCAATTACACCTTGATCGAATTCTGTGTGTCTATTGGGAAATATTGCCATCTCTTTTGGGATATGCACTCTCTACCCCTCATTATAACTGATTACTTCATCCTTCACTAGTTTCTCTTCCAGTGGCTTCAGACCCCACTGTCGAGTACTATTGGAAGGTCCAGTGCTATTTGAGAGGAAGGACATTACATCTTTTAGGACACAAGCATTTGTTTTATTTGTTCTCCCATGCGAAAAAAAACCACTCACCCACATGTATGATTCTTTATCGATTTATTTATGTATGATGCTCTTGTTATTACATACAATTGTGAGATATATTGTGAAGATCCAAAAATCATAGACAAAGACTCTTGTTCATTTATTTCTCTCATCACCATCTTCACACATCCACTTTTCTATTCAGACATCATAGGGGACCCACAAAATCCCCATCGTTACACATGCTTTCTAAATCTCCCTCCCATTCTAGGGGGAGTTCCTAGTCTTTCCAACTCATCGAATCCACCTTCTCTCACTTGTTTGAGTGCTACTGTCTTAAGATCCACTTTGCTCGGTTTCACTTTACTTGGGTCCACTTCCCAAGGTCAACCATCCACCCAATTTTCTTTACAACGAAGCGGGGGGCACACTTCTTCCCCAAGAGGAAGTGAAACCCCACCTATCCCCCCTCATGGGTCAGGGACACACAAAACTCACACCATGGCTGGAATGAACCCTCTTCAGGGGTTAGACACACAAAATATTCCCACCATGACAAGAATTAATCCTCCTCCAAAACCCCAGATACCATACATGGCTTCCCTCAACATATCAGATTTGACTAAGCTCACCAATGATCCTATATTGCATGACCCCACATGGCCCACAATTCCTACCAAACTCCCTTCAAACATTCCCAAGTTTGAAGGAAAAGCGGGATATGACCCGACCAACCATATTATGACCTTCCACTAATGGTGTTCTTCAAACAACATCATAGATGACTCTGTCTGCTTGAGATTATTTCAACGCACACTCACTAGCCCATTAGCCAAGTGGTATGTAAAAGAAAAATATTGGTCCCATCTGACCTTTGAGTCTTTGGACAAACCGTTTTTGACCTTCTTTCAACTACCAATCCGTCATGACAATGGTCTCGAACTTCTCTTAGAGTTTAAACAAACCTCTACTACACACATCACTGACAACATTCATGAATGGCATCAACGACGTAGTTTATGAAAAGCAGAAGCCACCAAGCAACAATTCCTCAATTGGTTTCTCAAATCACCTGTTTCCTTCCTTGCCAAAGATGCAGCCGCCACCTTCCCCCAGTATGAAGAAGAAGCTATCAGCAAGGATCAACATTTTGAGCTCATTTATTCATAGTCAGGATACTTATATACGGTACTACCTGATGCCCTGAGACCTGTGCCATTCGGCCAGGATAAACATGGGATGTCTCACTCCATGAATGGATTGATCAATAACACTACACACCACAATCCACACCTCCAACAAAAACCTATGTATGGAACATCTCAGTATCTGTTGGTATATGGATGACCCCTTATTATCCTCCTTCCCCTTATCAACAACCATATCTTGTTTCCCCCCCTCCACCCATGGGGCACCCCCAGTATGCCCACTAGCCTAACCAAGTTATGGTACCCCCTCTACATCTTCTTACACCCTAAGCACTAGTGAAGGCGCCATACCTTCCTATGTACCCTATAGATCATTACCCCCAAATAATCTGTACTTTCCATTTCCTGGCCCTCCACAACCCATTGCTCCACTACCAGAACACCCACACACTGGGGTTAATTTTATTCAGCCCTCTCCCATTCAACCATATCAAAATTTTGAACAGCTAAATATTAAAAATCTGACCCATTAGTCAAATAATTCCATAAAGAAAGGAATAAATTGAAACAATAATAACCCGAGATTAGGAGGGAACCAAAACCACCCCCAACAGAACCAACCAGCCGGGGGCAACCAAAATCAGGGGAACCAAAACCCCCAAGGGGGAAATAACAACTAACACCAAGGGAAGAATAACAAAAATCTTCAGACAAACTTCCCTTGTGCCCTTTGCGGTGAGTATTTCCATTATACTCATCATTTCCCTCAAATTGTTGACTTTAAATGGATGAAAGAATCTGGAAATGGACCACATCGGCCAGTACCGCCTGCTCCCAGTAAGCCCCACAACAATATGTGAAACAACCCCCCCCAGTTGTGTTACAAAACCCCATACCACACCAAGGGGTAATGAAAACCCAACAGGAAATGAATCCAACCCCACCACAGATGGGACACTATCCAAACCCAGACACTCCTACAAATCTCACTATTTTCCTCACCAATGAGGAATAAGTCCTTCTACAAATGTGAAGTCGTCAATACAACACACTCCTGACTCCGCTCCCACTACCTCGGAAGCATCCCCAGTCAAAACTAGCTCACCTTTGATGATTCCTCACCCTAATAATGAATCACCCCTTCGCATTCCTCGCATCCCACTATGACAGAATGTCAACAACCCTCAGGCTAGGGCAACACACAATTACAGTATGGTCGATGACTTGGCACAATCTCTTGCTGCCATGTCAGTTTTAGAATTCCTTCAAACCCATCCTACCCAATGGAAGTTGTTACTTTCCACCCTAGGGGTTGTCGACCCTTCTGATACTTGCCTCATCACCTTTGATCTTGATAGTGGAGAACCTCGTCTGACTACTCTGGTCGCTTTCCAAATACCGGTTAAAATTTGGAACATCACTTTTCACCGTTGCATCATTGATGAAGGTGCATACACATGCATCATGTCCAAAACCATATGGAAGAAACTGGGTTCTCCTGAGCTCATCCTCAACCATCACTCTGAGAGCTTATGATGGATGACCATCGTCTCCTAAAGGGATCCTTCAAAATGTCCCCATTGAAATTGGGGGAAAAACTATCCTCATTGACATTGAAGTTATCGATGCTCCGCCCGATTACAACATCTTGTTTGGGCATAGCTACATGTATGCAATGAAAGTTGTGGCCTCTTCTATGTTTTGCACAAAGATGTCCCCCCACAATGGGAATATCGTCACTATCGACAAAGTGTCACATTACGAGCACAAACCCTTCTCCAACATTGATAATATCCTACCTTTTCTCCATACCAATCCCGATACCTACCCACTCATCGTGATGGGTCCTGGAATCTTCA
>JZKD02S1214911.1:0-12477 GCA_000966675.3 Picea glauca | reverse complement strand
CTTAAACTAAGGGAAATATTTTAATTAGATTACCTTATGCTAATGTACTCGTGGTTTAATAAAATTAAATGGAGAATTTGTCTAATAATTAATCACTGTGGAGTTATAGACATTCATTGTCATTAATATTAGTGGACGTTGTCCGAGTCCTTGTCTTGCGCCTTCCGTAGAAGACGTGGTTTCTCTTCCGTCCATTGTGGCGTTGGATCATATTAATTTGTGGATTGGACTGTTTGTGTTGGGCGATATTTAGACACCTCCATGTAACCTTAGTATGTCATCCTGTGTGGGTGATTATTTTTGTGAAAAGAATCCAATGTCGTATCAAGAGTCTCAGGCCCTTTAATGGCAGGGTTTCCACTCTTGCGACACACCTGACAGAGTTTACTAGTTTCTGCTTGAGCAGTCGGCCAGGATCCTATCTGACCTTCTCTCTCTCCGGAGCAGAGAATTAAGATTAAACACCCTTCTTTCTGGTGTAGAAATAGTAAAAGATACTACTGTGGATTCTTCCTTCGGTGTTCGTACTATGCCTAACCCAGTATGTCGTTAAATGGTTGTGTTGTGCGCCTTATGTCTATGGTCGTTCATGCTAGCAGTTGCTAGTTGTGTGCCATATGTCTTCTTATTGTGATCTTTGTGGGTGCGTCTTGTTAGTCGTTGGGTGGCGTCGTAGGTTCCAGTGGGTCTGTTTCTTTTACACAAGCACACACACCTTAAACAAAAAAAAAAAAAAATTGCACTTATTATCAGAGTTGTTGTCGTAACGAGGAGGTTCGTTACAACTATTTGTTACGAGTCACAAAAACTAAAAGAGAATGAACGAAACTACATCACACACGACCTGGAATTAGCAGTTGTAATCCATGCATTAAAAATGTGGCGACATTATACAATGGCCATAAAATTTCTATTGCTAACTGATAACAGTGGTGTGAAATTCTTGTTTAGTCAACCAAATCTTAACACAAGGAAAGCAAGATGGTTGACTTTGAGAGAATTCGATTTCGAGGTAAGACACATCAAGGGTAAGAAAAAATAAAATGGAAGATGCCTTAAGTAGAAGAACTTATGGATAGTTTGAGATAAATATTAGCAGAGTAGAAAGCGATATTGAGAAAAGGATAAAAGCTACAAGTGATAATGAAAAAAATTACATCAAAACAGTGGCAGATTTACAAAATAATGCAAAACATTTAAACAGAATAGATCTAATTTTGGACAAAAATGGATTACTAACATTCAAAAATAGGTTGTACATACCAGATTTTGTTGAATTAAAACTAACAATTTTGGATGAAGTACACAAGAAGCCATATTCTGGTCATCCATAATACCAGAAAATGGTAACAACATTGAGGAAGTTGTTTTACTATCCTAACATGAAAGGAGAGACAACATAATTCTTATCCAAGGGCCTAGATTATCAACAGGTGAAGGTTGAACACCAGCACCCAGCCGACTTGTTGCAGCCTCTACCTATACCGGAATGGAAGTGGGAGACTATATCACTGAATTTTATCATAGGTTTTCCTAAAACTCAAAAACATAATGATTCAATTATGGTAGTAATTGATAATATTAGCAAGTCTGCACATTTTATTCCTATAAAATCTACTTATAAAGCTATTAACATTGCTGAAATTTTTATGAAGGAAATTTTTAAACTACATGGTATTCCTAAAATGGTTATTTCAGATAGAGATGTCAAGTTTACATTAACGTTTTGGAAAGAATTGTTTGGAGGGTTGAATACTAACTTGAATTTTAGCACAAGATATCATCCACAAATGGATGGGAAAACTGAACGAACGAACCAGATTATTGAAGATATGTTACGAATGTATGAAAGAACGAAACCAACTAAGTCGGAGGAATACCTACACTTAGTGGAATTTGTGTACAATAACGGTTATCATACATCATCTAAGATGAGCCCCTTCGAAGTAATATATGGTAGAAAGTGTACAACTCTGATTAGTTGGGATAACCCAGTTGATAGACTCATGGTGGGACTAGAAATGCTCCACAAAATGGAGAAAATGATAAGAAAAGTACAACATAATTTAAAGGAGGCACGTGACAGACATAAAATTTACTCAAATCTGAAAAAGGAGGCATCAAGAATTTCAAGTTGGAGACCATGTGTATTTAAAAGTCAAAGCAAGAAGAAGTTCATTAAATCTAGGAAATTGTTCAAAGTTGGCACCCAGGTATTGTGGAACTTCGAGATATTAGCTCGAAATGGACCCGTGGAATATCAACTTGCACTTCCTGCTAATTTAAAATTTCATAATGTATTTCATGTTTCCTTGTTAAAAAAGTATGTTCATGATCCTACTCGCATTTTTTATTGTAACATGGTGCAGGTGGAACCATAAGGCGAGTTCCAAGAAGAAACTCTGCACATTCTAGAGAGGAAAGAAACAATAATACAGAATAGAGCCATCACCCAGGTAAAAGTGAAATGGAAGAAATTTAGTTCTGAGGAGGCCACTTGGGAATTGGAGGAAGATTTGTAGAAATCTTATCCAACCCTATTCTGAGAAAGGAATGAACATTGAGGACAATGTTGTACTGAAGGGGGAGAGGATGTAATATCCCCAAAAGAGTTAATTATTAAATTCTATATGAAGTTAGGAATTTATTTTCGTTATTGCAAAATTCGTATTTGGAAAATTATTGCCATTTATGGAAATTCTGAATTTGGAACAATATTATTTGTAATTAATTATTGTGACTGTTGGGAAAAGATTTGATTTACCCAACCAACTCTTTGACTATGGAACTTGTAAAAGACAAATATTTTTATATTAATTGCTGAAGGAAAAATGGAATAGCCAGGTTGAAATCAGTTGACCATGACTCCATGAGTGGGGAACATGCTTGAACTACCTCAGGGATGAATTTTACAAGTGGAAAATGAGGAATTTGGCCATTGGAAGCCCCTGAAAATTAGAGATTTGTAAAGATGTGAAAATTCCCAAGGGGAAAAATACCTAGGCACAAGATACTTTGGATATAGAGCATATGGAGGAGGCAAGGCGCTACTGAGTATGATGGAGAAAGGTTATCTCTTGATGTTATGAACATTGTTCGGAGTGTGAGGAAAGGGGATTTATGATCTGAAAGAGGACTATAACAAAAGACGAGTATTGAAATTTTTCCTTATGGACTAATGGTCAGTGTTGGGCCCGAGATATGATCATTTTCATGACTTTATTATACACTTTTTTCCATATGTATATATGTGTTTTTCATCTTTCAAAAGAGTTTTTTGAAGAATTTTATGATAAAATGGTATAATCGGCATAAGGTACGTGTAATTCGTGTTTTATGATTAAATCAAGTTTAATTTATCATGTTCTTATGCTTCCAAGAGTTAATTCATGTTTTTCTGTTGTTACAGTGAAAAATGCACCATGTTTCTTGATCCAGCACTCATTCCAACACCCAGTATTGCACAAAAATGCAAGGCGAGTTGGCGGTTATAGTATTGGTGGCTAGTGATGGACAAATAGAGCACATGGGTTTTTTTTATCATCTCTCCCTCCAGCTACTAAGCTCAAGAAAAATTAATTTCATTTTTCCAAAGAGGGTGATTATTGGCTTCCTCCATTTTGTTAGTTATGGCCGCATTTATTGTATTTTTCCAAATTTAGAGGTGGTTCGACCCTCCTGTGGTTGACCACTTGGTTTGCAAACCTATAAATACTACCAGGATGATCATTAGATTGTTAAGCAAGTAGAAGAACCATCAGATTGGAGATAAACTCGTTGTACTTTGTTTTTGATTTTTCACATTGCTAGAATAGTGTCAGAACTGCGTTTTTAACTTTCATGGTGAATTCGGCCTATTGAAGTTTGTGGTGTTCTTGTAGAAGGTAGCCATGACATGTTGGGGGTCCCACCAGTAGTCCAATGATGATCAATGTGTTTTTTATACATTTCATAATTTAAATTGTCTTTTATTTCCTCTACATGCATGTTTTAATTAGCTAGTTGTGATTTAATTGTTTTATTGTTCTTTTGTAGGTTAGTGCGATGTGTTATGTTAGCATGAATTAGTTTTGTAGGATAGGAATAGACTTTCAAGTCTCTAGACTAACCCCATATGAATTTAGATATCAGATTATGATTTTGTTTATGATCTTACAGTCAAGTTTAAAACAGAGTTTATAGAATAAAACATAGCTTTATTTGCGTTTCCTTTGACAAGGATCTTTGATGGATGGATAGATTTAATTCTAGTTCTTAATCATAGTTTGTTTGTCTTAGTTTTAGATAGATTTCATTTGTTTAGTTGTTGGTTAATGTATATTTTCGGTTTACTTTTTAATAAGAATAATCTAATTTATGTTTCTAATTCACCTTCTTATCATAGTTTGAATGATTAGAGTAGACATAGCATACTTCTCATTTACACAATTTCCCTTCATAGATTAAAATGCAATTAAATTTCTTAGTTAAATAATGATAATATCATTATGTCGTCGATGTTTTATACATGAATATGTGGGGTATTTAACATTACTTTTATCATGGCTAAGTTTTCATTGGACTGTTTACTTCACACCTTTCATTTTGCCATTGAAATTAGTATTGAGCTTATACCATTAGAACTGTCATTTGTNGGCCCTTTAATGGCAGGGTTTCCACTCTTGCGACACACCTGACAGAGTTTACTAGTTTCTGCTTGAGCAGTCGGCCAGGATCCTATCTGACCTTCTCTCTCTCCGGAGCAGAGAATTAAGATTAAACACCCTTCTTTCTGGTGTAGAAATAGTAAAAGATACTACTGTGGATTCTTCCTTCGGTGTTCGTACTATGCCTAACCCAGTATGTCGTTAAATGGTTGTGTTGTGCGCCTTATGTCTATGGTCGTTCATGCTAGCAGTTGCTAGTTGTGTGCCATATGTCTTCTTATTGTGATCTTTGTGGGTGCGTCTTGTTAGTCGTTGGGTGGCGTCGTAGGTTCCAGTGGGTCTGTTTCTTTTACACAAGCACACACACCTTAAACAAAAAAAAAAAAAAATTGCACTTATTATCAGAGTTGTTGTCGTAACGAGGAGGTTCGTTACAACTATTTGTTACGAGTCACAAAAACTAAAAGAGAATGAACGAAACTACATCACACACGACCTGGAATTAGCAGTTGTAATCCATGCATTAAAAATGTGGCGACATTATACAATGGCCATAAAATTTCTATTGCTAACTGATAACAGTGGTGTGAAATTCTTGTTTAGTCAACCAAATCTTAACACAAGGAAAGCAAGATGGTTGACTTTGAGAGAATTCGATTTCGAGGTAAGACACATCAAGGGTAAGAAAAAATAAAATGGAAGATGCCTTAAGTAGAAGAACTTATGGATAGTTTGAGATAAATATTAGCAGAGTAGAAAGCGATATTGAGAAAAGGATAAAAGCTACAAGTGATAATGAAAAAAATTACATCAAAACAGTGGCAGATTTACAAAATAATGCAAAACATTTAAACAGAATAGATCTAATTTTGGACAAAAATGGATTACTAACATTCAAAAATAGGTTGTACATACCAGATTTTGTTGAATTAAAACTAACAATTTTGGATGAAGTACACAAGAAGCCATATTCTGGTCATCCATAATACCAGAAAATGGTAACAACATTGAGGAAGTTGTTTTACTATCCTAACATGAAAGGAGAGACAACATAATTCTTATCCAAGGGCCTAGATTATCAACAGGTGAAGGTTGAACACCAGCACCCAGCCGACTTGTTGCAGCCTCTACCTATACCGGAATGGAAGTGGGAGACTATATCACTGAATTTTATCATAGGTTTTCCTAAAACTCAAAAACATAATGATTCAATTATGGTAGTAATTGATAATATTAGCAAGTCTGCACATTTTATTCCTATAAAATCTACTTATAAAGCTATTAACATTGCTGAAATTTTTATGAAGGAAATTTTTAAACTACATGGTATTCCTAAAATGGTTATTTCAGATAGAGATGTCAAGTTTACATTAACGTTTTGGAAAGAATTGTTTGGAGGGTTGAATACTAACTTGAATTTTAGCACAAGATATCATCCACAAATGGATGGGAAAACTGAACGAACGAACCAGATTATTGAAGATATGTTACGAATGTATGAAAGAACGAAACCAACTAAGTCGGAGGAATACCTACACTTAGTGGAATTTGTGTACAATAACGGTTATCATACATCATCTAAGATGAGCCCCTTCGAAGTAATATATGGTAGAAAGTGTACAACTCTGATTAGTTGGGATAACCCAGTTGATAGACTCATGGTGGGACTAGAAATGCTCCACAAAATGGAGAAAATGATAAGAAAAGTACAACATAATTTAAAGGAGGCACGTGACAGACATAAAATTTACTCAAATCTGAAAAAGGAGGCATCAAGAATTTCAAGTTGGAGACCATGTGTATTTAAAAGTCAAAGCAAGAAGAAGTTCATTAAATCTAGGAAATTGTTCAAAGTTGGCACCCAGGTATTGTGGAACTTCGAGATATTAGCTCGAAATGGACCCGTGGAATATCAACTTGCACTTCCTGCTAATTTAAAATTTCATAATGTATTTCATGTTTCCTTGTTAAAAAAGTATGTTCATGATCCTACTCGCATTTTTTATTGTAACATGGTGCAGGTGGAACCATAAGGCGAGTTCCAAGAAGAAACTCTGCACATTCTAGAGAGGAAAGAAACAATAATACAGAATAGAGCCATCACCCAGGTAAAAGTGAAATGGAAGAAATTTAGTTCTGAGGAGGCCACTTGGGAATTGGAGGAAGATTTGTAGAAATCTTATCCAACCCTATTCTGAGAAAGGAATGAACATTGAGGACAATGTTGTACTGAAGGGGGAGAGGATGTAATATCCCCAAAAGAGTTAATTATTAAATTCTATATGAAGTTAGGAATTTATTTTCGTTATTGCAAAATTCGTATTTGGAAAATTATTGCCATTTATGGAAATTCTGAATTTGGAACAATATTATTTGTAATTAATTATTGTGACTGTTGGGAAAAGATTTGATTTACCCAACCAACTCTTTGACTATGGAACTTGTAAAAGACAAATATTTTTATATTAATTGCTGAAGGAAAAATGGAATAGCCAGGTTGAAATCAGTTGACCATGACTCCATGAGTGGGGAACATGCTTGAACTACCTCAGGGATGAATTTTACAAGTGGAAAATGAGGAATTTGGCCATTGGAAGCCCCTGAAAATTAGAGATTTGTAAAGATGTGAAAATTCCCAAGGGGAAAAATACCTAGGCACAAGATACTTTGGATATAGAGCATATGGAGGAGGCAAGGCGCTACTGAGTATGATGGAGAAAGGTTATCTCTTGATGTTATGAACATTGTTCGGAGTGTGAGGAAAGGGGATTTATGATCTGAAAGAGGACTATAACAAAAGACGAGTATTGAAATTTTTCCTTATGGACTAATGGTCAGTGTTGGGCCCGAGATATGATCATTTTCATGACTTTATTATACACTTTTTTCCATATGTATATATGTGTTTTTCATCTTTCAAAAGAGTTTTTTGAAGAATTTTATGATAAAATGGTATAATCGGCATAAGGTACGTGTAATTCGTGTTTTATGATTAAATCAAGTTTAATTTATCATGTTCTTATGCTTCCAAGAGTTAATTCATGTTTTTCTGTTGTTACAGTGAAAAATGCACCATGTTTCTTGATCCAGCACTCATTCCAACACCCAGTATTGCACAAAAATGCAAGGCGAGTTGGCGGTTATAGTATTGGTGGCTAGTGATGGAAAAATCGAGCACATGGGTTTTTTTTATCATCTCTCCCTCCAGCTACTAAGCTCAAGACAAATCAATTTCATTTTACCAAAGAGGGTGATTATTGGCTTCCTCCATTTTGTTAGTTATGGCCGCATTTATTGTATTTTTCCAAATTTAGAGGTGGTTCAACCCTCCTGTGGTTGACCACTTGGTTTGAAAACCTATAAATACTACCAGGATGATCATTAGATTGTTAAGCAAGTAGAAGAACCATCAGATTGGAGATGAACTCGTTGTACTTTGTTTTTGATTTTTCACATTGGTAGAATAGTGTCAGAACTGCGTTTTTAACTTTCATGGTGAATTCGGCCTATTGAAGTTTGTGGTTTTCTTGTAGAAGGTAGCCATGACATGTTGGGGGTCCCACCAGTAGTCCAATGATGATCAATTTGTTTTTTATACATTTCATAATTTAAATTGTCTTTTATTTCCTCTACATGCATGTTTTAATTAGCTAGTTGTGATGTAATTGTTTTATTGTTCTTTTGTAGGTTAGTGCGATGTGTTATGTTAGCATGAATTAGTTTTGTAGGCTAGGAATAGACTTTCAAGTCTCTAGACTAACCCCATATGAATTTAGATATCAGATTATGCTTTTGTTTATGATCTTACAGTCAAGTTTAAAACAGAGTTTATAGAATAAAACAGAGCTTTATTTGCGTTTCCTTTGACAAGGATCTTTGATGGATGGATAGATTTAATTCTAGTTCTTAATCATAGTTTGTTTGTCTTAGTTTTAGATAGATTTCATTTGTTTAGTTGTTGGTTAATGTAGATTGTCGGTTTACTTTTTAATAAGAATAATCTAATTTATGTTTCTAATTCACTTTCTTATCATAGTTTGAATGATTAGAGTAGACATAGCATACTTCTCATTTACACAATTTCCCTTCATAGATTAAAATGCAATTAAATTTCTTAGTTAAATAATGATAATATCTTTATGTTGTCGATGGTTTATACATGAATATGTGGGGTATTTAACATTACTTTTATCATGGCTAAGTTTTCATTGGACTGTTTACTTCACACCTTTCATTTTTCCATTGAAATTAGTATTGAGCTTATACCATTAGAACTGTCATTTGTTGTCAAGTGTCATCGAGATATTGTCCGTCACCACTGAAGGCATTCACACAACCACCAACATTACATTTGAGTGTTTCATAGATTAAAGATAGTTTCTTGCGTTTGTAGATTAGAAGAGATAGTTTCTTGTTTTCATAAGTTTTGTTGGTAGTCTTTCTTGCTTTCAATAAAATAGATTTCCTTTCATGCATTGAATTGAGCATTTAAAATTCTTTTCATGCATTAAANTCATGGCTAAGTTTTCATTGGACTGTTTACTTCACACCTTTCATTTTGCCATTGAAATTAGTATTGAGCTTATACCATTAGAACTGTCATTTGTTGTCAAGTGTCATCGAGATATTGTCCGTCACCACTGAAGGCATTCACACAACCACCAGCATTACATTTGAGTGTTTCATAGATTAAAGATAGTTTCTTGCGTTTGTAGATTGGAAGAGATAGTTTCTTGTTTTCATAAGTTTTGTTGGTAGTCTTTCTTGCTTTCAATAAAATAGATTTCCTTTCATGCATTGAATTGAGCATTTAAAATTCTTTTCATGCATTAAAAATAGTTTTTCATTAGTCATTTAGTTCAGTTGCCTCTTAGGCTAGCTAGTTGTTCAATGAGAAGTCTTTGCTTACTTGTCCCTTTGCTTTAGTAGGATAGATAGTTGTCTTTGCTTTCTTTTCTTTTTCTTTAGTAGGTTAGTTAGGTGTCTTTGCTTACTTGTCTATTTTCTTTAATAGGTTAGATAGGTGATTTTTATTACTTTCTTATTTATTTTCTTTCATAGGGTAGTTTCTCATTGAATGTAGGTTGGAAAGTTAAAGAAGTTTTCTTTTGTCATTTGCTTATTATGCTTAGTAGTTTTCTTTTTCTTATTGTTGAAATAGTTTTCTTTACATAGGGTTTTACTTGCTTTCTTAGGAACTATCCATTGATCCTTGGCCCAAAAGTGCTTAGGTTACCTAGTTTCATTTTTCTTAGTAGGGTTTTCTCATTAGATAGTTTTGCTTGAGTAGATTATCCTTAGACAGTTGCCTTCCTTAGTTAGACTATACTCCTACCAGCCTTCTACCTTTGACATATATTTTTCTACAACTCTAAGTTTACTTACCCCGGGTTGACAATTTAATTGAGGGTAGTTTAGTGTCTTTTTAGCACATATAAAACACCTAACAGACAGGCTAGGGGGTGAACAAAGCAATTAGATTGGTTGTTTTGTTCTATGGTTGGGTGGAACTTTGTTGTTCCATTTTTTTTCTCAGCACTTTGTTCAGATATGTACATCTACTTATTTCCTTTTCAAATTGTTTGTTGATTAATAGCTACTAGAACAAAATGAATTATACAATGAGTCCTTACAGTTTGATATTATTCATTGAGTAAAGTTAAGAAAACTATGGTGTATCTTAGTTGTTATTGAAGTTGCACTATGAATATATAGGTATACATAGGATATGCAGTCAAGCTAGCTGAAATAGAATTATTACTAGGTGTATTATAACCTTTTTCATGTATATATATATATATATAATTATAGGTATTTAACTTAAAAAATATTGGCCTTTTGTAAAAGCCGATCGAATTTCTGGAAACAATGACAAGATATGAACACACACACACACACACACACACACACACACACACACACATATATAGATAGATATAGATATAGATATCATTGCATGTTTAGTTACATAGAGCTGTATAAAACATCTAATGTACTCATACACATAAGGGTTGTATTGACTTCTTGATTTACAATAAGATTTCAAGTCATTTCCATTAATCAGTCTATATCAAAGACATAGAAAACCACAGTCCTTTTTATATTACAGCAAAACCAGAAGAAAATTTCCAGTATATATAAGTGCATGCTTTATGTTGTAGAGGTTGTTCAAGACTTAATAGAGTTCTAATATTTTGGATAATAGATGCCATAATAATTGTTTAAATCGGAAATCGTATTCATTATAGGGTTTTCCTCCCTGATCAAATTTGTTTATTGCATGAAGGAATTAAAATACAAGTAACCAGATTATCTATGGAGTCATGGTCCAAACTCTATCACAATAATAGTAGCCTAGGGTGGAACCCTATACCAATATAAACAGAACTTGGTAACTTAGTTTTAAACGCTGAGAGTTGGAACTTGAATACCTTTCGAGTGAGGCAAACTCATGGATCAATTTGATCAAATGATTTAAGCCCTGCAAAGGGAAAAACTGAGAATTAGTAAACAGTGTTAAGGAATAATCAACAAAACTAAATATTGAAGATTCAATTACAAGAACAATACTTAGCTTGAGATTTGGTGCAAGTGCTTTCCCATTCGGTGTCACGGAGCAAACTGTCCACAAGTCCGAGGGAGAGGAGTGGACCCAGAAATGTCTAATGGGTATCCTCACAAGTAAATAGGTGTCCCATCATTAGTTTGGTAACCAAAAGTCTTAACCAAATATTCCAGAATGTAAATAAGAAAGAAACAATGATAAACTTTTAATACATTTGATAACCCAAATAATTCACACAGTACCATGCATGTCACACAGAGGCGTTTGTCGCCCTTTTTTATAATACTTTTCTTATTCTAATTATGCTGAAGGAAATGTAATAGACAAGTTTTGAAACACATAAGTACAGAAACAAAGAACTTATAAGTAATTACTTGAATTAAGTTTAGATTATGAAATATGTACACATGGTGGTGTCTTATGGCTATTATGTTCCTTGTACAAAGTATGAGTAATGTATTTATATTTAGAGTAAAGAAACTGTTACAAAACTTGACACAGTAACGAAGAAGTATTACAACAACCATAGGAAAGGGTTTGCGATTTTACATCATATGATCTGAGGGTGAAATGATTTCACAGTAAGTCTTTAAGAACGAGAAGATTCTTCCCTTAATAAAACAGTAATATTAAGGATACGTCGTGTAGCCATGAATTGAATTAAATCATAATGAGATCCGAAATGTATATTCTCAGAATCAAGAATCAATAGTTTGGGAATTCAGACAGAGTTGCAAAACTCTGGTTACTTACAAAAACCGTTATTGTAAAACTCAAAAGGAACGAAAATCGTAACATCCTTTTTGCAAGAAAAATGTGCATTCTAAACATAATGAAATTACTTCCTTATTACAAAGGATGGTTTTGAAATAGAAAGAGATAGATAAAGTATGGAGGGTGTCTCCCTTATTGTTATATCACAGAGTAGAAATCCAGATTTACCATTAAAGTACAAATTTAAGACAACCCACGATTACTTACACACAGATAATGAATAGACAAGAATGTATCAAATCCTTAAAGTCACAGAAAGAAAGAATAGGGATATAACCTCTACCAAATAGATTAGAGATTTAATCACAAAGTTCAAGACATTGAAAATATAGTTAATTCGAATTTTCTTTTTAGAAACTAAACACTCATGTTGTCGACTTTCCCGTTCCCTGTGAGTTGTTAAGACAAACCAAAACTTCCTACGAAGTTTAGTAGAGATGAAAATGTTCATCGCAGGGTATAAGGATTGGGACCCAATACAAGGAATATTAG
>JZKD02S1214900.1:0-12477 GCA_000966675.3 Picea glauca | reverse complement strand
CCAGAACAAGGACTCGAACGCACAGACCTTATTAATCCTGCACGAGGGGGAGCGATTTCATTAAGGTTCCAAGGTAGTAGAGTTGTGAGAAGTGACAAGCCGACGGATGAGATCTTGTCTGGGGAAGCCATAGTCATTCACGACCATTAGATTGACAACAGTAACATAGGCGTTACACACCTTTCCCCTCTGCCCGCTCTCATCGTGAGTAACGAGAAATTGGGATCGTAAACTCCAAGATCCAAATGAACGAATCTAGACCGTTAGATTTCGGTCCAATTACCCGTCAGCCGTTGGATCTGGAGAAGTTGTGCAGGGGCTAAGTGCAGGAGTAGGCATGTGAGAAATGACATGAACCGTCGGATCTTAGATCATAGTCCTGACAACCGTCAGATCTCGAGAAGATGCGTCGGAGTTAAACTCTAGTGTGCAGAGGAACAGATCCTAACCATTGATCTTGGCCGGACATGTGTCGGCGTTCCGGGGAGTTGTCGAGATTTCTCCCATCGGAGAATTTAGGAGTATAGAACCGTTGCAATAGGAAGTCGCGATCTGCGATTTACCGATAAGATCTGAGCCGTCCGTTCACACGGGACATGTGTCAGAAATCGGACGAAAGTCGGGGATCGGGAAATCGGAGTTCTCGAGGCCATGAGAACCAGGACATCATAAGTCCCGAAACCCCGAGAATCAATCCGGGCCGTCCGTCTGCGAGGACAGGTGGCAAAGGATCGGGCGCCATCAGAGTTTTGTCCATCGGAGTTTCCGAGGACATGGAATGTGTGCAGTAGGAAATCGCGATCCGCGATTTCCCAATAGGATCTGAGCCGTCCATCAGGGAGGACACATGGTGAGAGATCCCAGAAAGTCGGAGTTCGGCATATCGGAGTTTTAAGAGTCATGAAACTCTTGCACAATGGAATCGTGATTCGCGATTTCCCGATACAATCAAGGTCGTCCCTCTGGGNTTACGCTGATAAATGAATCTAATCATGCCCAGCCGTTCTCGGGAAACTGTCTCCCTTTATCTGCTTCAGGGAATGCCCCGGTAGGGATCTCTTCACAGAGATTTTCCCCTTGAAAGGGTTCACTAAGAACCCAGAACAAGGACTCGAACGCACAGACCTTATTAATCTTGCATGAGGAGGAGCGATTTCATTAAGGTTCCAAGGTACTAGAGTTGTGAGAAGTGACAAGCCGACGGATGAGATCTCGTCGGGGGAAGCCATAGTCATTCACGACCATTAGATTGACAATAGTAACGCAGGCATTACACACCTTGCCCCTCTGCTCGCTCTCATCGTGAGTAACGAGAAATTGGGATCGTAAACTCCAAGATCCAAACAAACGAATCTAGACCGTTAGATTTCGGTACAATTACCCGTCAGCCGTTGGATCTGGAGAAGCTGCGCAGGGGTTAAGCGCAGGAGTAGGCATGTGAGAAATGACCTGAACCGTCGGATCTTAGATCATAGTCCCGACAATCGTCAGATCTCGAGAAGATGCGTCGGAGTTAAACTCTAGTGTGCAGAGGAACAGATCCTAGCCGTTGATCTCAGCCGGACACGTGTCAGCATTCCGGGGAGTTGTCGAGATTTCTCCCATCGGAGAATTTAGGAGTATAGAACCGTTGCAATAGGAAGTCGCGATCCGCGATTTACCGATAAGATCTGAGCCGTCCGTTCACACGGGACAGGTGTCAGAGATCGGACGAAAGTCGGGGATCGGGAAATCGGAGTTCTCGAGGCCATGAGAACCAGGACATCATAAGTCCCGAAACCCCAAGAATCAATCTGGGCCGTCCGTCTGCGAGGACAGGTGGCAAAGGATCGGGCGCCATCGGAGTTTTGTCCATCGAAGTTTCCGAGGACATGGAATGTGTGCAGTAGGAAATCGCGATCCGCGATTTCCCGATAGGATCTGAGTCGTCCATCAGCGAGGACGCGTGGCGAGAGATCCCAGAAAGTCAGAGTTCGGCATATCGGAGTTTTAAGAGTCATGAAACTCTTGCACAATGGAATTATGATTCGTGATTTCCCGATACAATCAAGGTCGTCCCTCTGGGGGACAGATGGCAACCATCCAGAACCGTCGGTGGTAGACCCCATCGGCATTTCGGGAATCGGCGTATCGGGGATNCAGAGATTTTCCCCTTGAAAAGGTTCACTAAGAACCCAGAACAAGGACTCGAACGCACAGACCTTATTAATCCTGCACGAGGAGGAGTGATTTCATTAAGGTTCCAAGGTAGTAGGGTTGTGAGAAGTGACAAGCCGACGGATGAGATCTCGTCGGGGGAAGCCATAGTCATTCACGACCATTAGATTGACAACAGTAACGTAGGCGTTACACACCTTTCCCCTATGCCCGCTCTCATCGTGAGTAACGAGAAATTGGGATCGTAAACTCCAAGATCGAAACGAACGAATCTAGACCGTTAGATTTCGGTCCAATTACCCGTCAGCCGTTGGATCTGGAGAATCTGCGCAGGGGTTAAGCGCAGGAGTAGGCATGTGAGAAATGACCTGAACCATCGGATCTTAGATCATAATCCCGACAACCGTTAGATCTCGAGAAGATGCGCCATAGTTAAACTCTAGTGTGCAGAGGAACAGATCCTAACCGTTGATCTCGGCTGGACACGTGTCAGCGTTCCGGGGAGTCGTCGAGATTTATCCCATTGGAGAATTTAGGAGTATAGAACCGTTGCAATAGGAAGTCGCGATCCACGATTTACCAATAAGATCTGAACCATCCGTTCACACGGGACAGGTGTCAGAGATCGGACGAAAGTCGGGGATCGGGAAATCGGAGTTCTCGAGGCCATGAGAATCAGGACATCATAAGTCCCGAAACCCCGAGAATCAATCYGGGYCGTCCGTCTGCGAGGACAGGTGGCAAAGGATCGGGCGCCATCGGAGTTTTGTCCATCGGAGTTTCCGAGGACATGGAATGTGTGCAGCAGGAAATCGCGATCCGCGATTTCCCGATAGGATCTGAGCCGTCCATCAGCGAGGACGCGTGGCGAGAGATCCCAGAAAGTCGGAGTTCGACATATCGGAGTTTTAAGAGTCATGAAACTCTTGCACAATGGAATCGCGATTCATGATTTCCCGATACAATCAAGGCCGTCCCTCTGGGGGACAGATGGCAACCATCCAGAACCGTCGGTGGTAGACCCCATCGACATTTCGGGAATCGGTGTATCGGGGATTTCAAGGANTTCTATTAAGGATTCCAAGATAGTAGTGTTATGAGGAGTGACAAGTCGACGGATGAGATCTCGTCGGAGGATCCATAGTCATTCACGACCATTAGATTGACGACAGTAACGCAGGTGTTACACACCTTGCCCCTTTGCCGCCCTCATCGTGAGCAACGAGAAATTGGGATCGTAAACCCCAAGATCCAAACGAACGAATCTAGACCGTTAGATCTCGGTCCAATTACTCGTCAGCCGTTGGATCTGAAGAAGTTGCGCAGGGGTTAAGTGCAGGAGTAGGCATGTGAGAAATGATCTGAACCGTCGGATCTTAGATCATAGTCCCGACAACCGTCAGATCTCGAGAAGATGCACTGGAGTTAAACTCTAGTGTACAAAGGAACAGATCCTAACCGTTGATCTCGGCCGAACACGTGTCAGCGTTCCGGGGAGTCGTCGATATTTCTCCCATCGGAGAATTTAGGGGTATAGAACCGTTGCAACAGGAAGTCGTGATCCACGATTTATCGATAAGATCTGAGTTGTCCGCTCACACGGGGCAGGTGTCAGAGATCGGACGAAAGTCGGGGATCGGGAAATCAGAGTTCTCGAGGCCATGAGAACCAGAACATCATAAGTCCCGAAACCCCGAGAATCAATCCGGGCCGTCCGTCTGCGAGGACAGGTGGCAAGGGATCGGGTGCCATCATAGTTTTTGATGGTAAGGAAAGTGTGCAGTAGGAAATCATGATCCGCGATTTCCCGATAGGATCTGAGCCGTCCATCAGCGAGGACGCGTGGCGAGAGATCCCAGAAAGTCGGAGTTCGGCATATCGGAGTTTCAAGAGTCATGAAACTCTCGCACAATGGAATCGCGATTTGCGATTTCTCGATACAATCAAGGCCGTCCCTCTGGGGGATAGATGGCAACCATCCAGAACCGTCGGTGGTAGACCCCATCGGCATTTCGGGAATCGGCGTATCGGGGATTTCAAGGACATGAAATCCCTGTATTGCGAAACCGCGATATGCGAATTTYCGACACCACCATAGGCCGTTGATCCAAGGGACACGTGTCGAGCATCCGGAGAGAATTGGGAATCGGGATATCGCGAGTCCCAGGTACATGTGTTTTGGGTCATCGCAAATGCCAAAACCCCGATGGAGGGTTATACAGCTGTAGTCATATGATAAGTAGTCATATGGNTTCACTAAGAACCCAGAACAAGGACTCGAACGCACAGACCTTATTAATCCTGCACGAGGAGGAGCGATTTCATTAAGGTTCCAAGGTAGTAGAGTTGTGAGAAGTGACAAGCCGATGGATGAGATCTTGTCAGGGGAAGCCATAGTCATTCACGACCATTAGATTGACAACAGTAACGCAAGCGTTACACACCTTGCCCCTCTGCTCGCTCTCATCGTGAGTAACGAGAAATTGGGATCGTAAACTCCAAGATCCAAACGAACGAATCTAGACCGTTAGATTTCGGTCCAATTACCCGTCAGCCGTTGGATCTGGAGAAGCTGCGCAGGGGTTAAGCGCAGGAGTAGGCATGTGAGAAATGACCTGAACTGTCGGATCTTAGATCATAGTCCCGACAACCGTCAGATCTCGAGAAGATGCGTCGGAGTTAAACTCTAGTGTGCAGAGGAACAGATCCTAACCGTTCATCTCGGCCGGACACGTGTCAGCGTTCCGGGGAGTCGTCGAGATTTCTCCCATCGGAGAATTTAGGAGTATAGAACCGTTGCAATAGGGAGTCGCGATCTACGATTTACTGATAAGATCTGAGCCGTCCGTTCACACGAGACAGGTGTCAGAGATCAGACGAAAGTCGGGGATCGAGAAATCAGAGTTCTCGAGGCCATGAGAATCAGGACATCATAAGTCCCGAAACCCCGAGAATCAATCTGGGCCGTCCGTCTGCGAGGACAGGTGGCAAAGGATCGGGCGCCATCAAAGTTTTTTCCATCGGAGTTTCTGAGGACATGGAATGTGTGCAGCAGGAAATCGCGATCCACGATTTCCCGATAGGATCTGAGCCGTCCATCAGCGAGGACGCGTGGCGAGAGATCCCAGAAAGTCGGAGTTCGGCATATCAGAGTTTTAAGAGTCATGAAACTCTTGCACAATGGAATCGCGATTCGCGATTTCCCGATACAATCAAGGCCATCCCTCTGGGGGACAGATGGCAACCATCCAGAACCGTCGGTGGTAGACCCCATTGACATTTTGGGAATTGGCGTATCGGGGATTTCAAGGACATGAAATCCCTGTATTGCGAAACTGCGATATGCGAATTTCCGATACCATCATAGGCCATTGATCCAAGGGACACGTGTCGAGCATCCGGAGAGAATCGGGAATCGGGATATCGCGAGTCCCGGGTACATGTGTTTTGGGTCATCACAAATTCCAAAACCCCGATGGAGGGTTATACGGCTGTAGTCATATGATAAGTAGTCATATGGACCATGGTATAGCCAAAGGGGCTAGCCAGTGTAAAGGCGCGTCGAGAGTCCAGGGGACTNGAATCTAATCATGCCCAGCCGTTCTCGGGAAACTGTCTCCCTTTGTCTGCTTCAGGGAATGCCCCGGTAGGGATCTCTTCACAAAGATTTTCCCCTTGAAAAGGTTCACTAAGAATCCAGAACAAGGACTCGAACGCACAGACCTTATTAATCCTTCACGAGGAGGAGCGATTTCATTAAGGTTCCAAGGTAGTAGAGTTGTGAGAAGTGACAAGCCAACGGATGAGATCTCGTCTGGGAAAGCCATAGTCATTCACGACCATTTGATTGACAACAGTAACGCAGGCGTTACACACCTTGCCCCTCTGCCCGCTCTCATCGTGAGTAACGAGAAATTGGGATCGTAAACTCCAAGATCCAAATGAATGAATCTATACCGTTAGATTTCGGTCCAATTACCCGTCAGCCGTTGGATCTGGAGAAGCTGCGCAGGGGTTAAGCGCAGGAGTAGGCATGTGAAAAATGACCTGAATCGTCGGATCTTAGATCATACTCCCGACAACCATCATATCTCGAGAAGATGCGCCGGAGTTAAACTCTAGTGTGCAGAGGAACAGAGCCTAACCGTTGATCTCGGCTGGACACGTGTCAGCGTTCCGGGGAGTCGTCGAGATTTCTCCCATCGGAGAATTTAGGAGTATAGAACCGTTGCAATAAGAAGTCGCGATCTGCGATTTACCGATAAGATCTGAACTGTCCATTCACACGAGACAGGTGTCAGAGATCGGACGAAAGTCGAGGATCGGAAAATCGGAGTTCTCGAGGCCATGAGAAGCAGGACATCATAAGTCCCGAACCCCGAGAATCAATCCGGGCCGTCCTTCTGTGAGGATAGGTGGCAAAGGATCGGGCGCCATCGGAGTTTTGTCCATCGGATTTTTCGAGGACATGGAACATGTGCAGCAGGAAATCACGATCCGCGATTTCCCGATAGGATCTGAGCCGTCCATCAGCGAGGACGCATGGCGAGAGATCCCAGAAAGTCGGAGTTCGGCATATCGGAGTTTTAAGAGTCATGAAACTCTTGCACAATGGAATCGCGATTCACGATTTCCCGATACAATCAAGGCCGTCCCTCTGGGGGACAGATGGAAACCATCCAGAACCGTCGGTGGTAGACCCCATTGGCATTTCGGGAATCGGCGTATCGGGGATTTCAAGGACATGAAATCCCTATATTGCGAAACCGCGATATGCGAATTTCCGATACCCTCATAGGCCGTTGATCCAAGGGACACGTGTCGAGCATTCGGAGAGAATCGGGAATCGGGATATCGCGAGTCCCGGGTACATGCGTTTTGGGTCATCGCAAATGCCAAAACCCCGATGGAGGGTTATACGGCTGTAGTCATATGATAAGTAGTCGTATGGACCGTGGTATAGCCAAAGGGGCTAGCCAGTGTAAAGGCGCGTCGAGAGTCCAGGGGACTTGTNGTAGAGTTGTGAGAAGTGACAAGCCGACGGATGAGATCTCGTCGGGGGAAGCCATAGTCATTCACGACCATTAGATTGACAACAGTAACGCAGGCGTTACACACCTTGCCCCTCTTCCCGCTGTCATCATGAGTAACGAGAAATTGGGATCGTAAACTCCAAGATTCAAACAAACGAATCTAGACCGTTAGATTTCAGTCCAATTACCCGTCAGCCGTTGGATCTGGAGAAGCTCCGCAGGGGCTAAGCACAGGAGTAGGCATGTGAGAAATGACCTGAACCGTCGGATCTTAGATCATAGTCCCGACAACCATCAGATCTCGAGAAGATGCGCCGGAGTTAAACTCTAGTGTGCAGAGGAACAGATCCTAACCGTTGATCTTGGCCGGACACGTGTCGGCGTTCCGGGGAGTTGTCGAGATTTCTCCCATCGGAGAATTTAGGAGTATAGAACCGTTGCAATAGGAAGTCGTGATCCGCAATTTACCGATAAGATCTGAGCCGTCCGTTCACACAGGACAGGTGTCAGAGATCGGACGAAAGTCGGGGATTGGGAAATCGTAGTTCTCAAGGCCATGAGAACCAGGACATCATAAGTCCCGAAACCCCGAGAATCAATCCGAGCCGTCCGTCTGCGAGGACAAGTGGCAAAGGATCGGGCACCATCAGAGTTTTGTCCATCGGAGTTTCCGAGGACATGGAATGTGTGCAGTAGGAAATCGTGATCCGCGATTTCCCGATAGGATCTGAGCCATCCATCAGCGAGGACACGTGGCGAGAGATCCCAGAAAGTCGGAGTTCGGCATATCGGAGTTTTAAGAGTCATGAAACTCTTGCACAATGGAATCGCAATTCACGATTTCCCGATACAATCAAGGCCGTCCCTCTAGGGGACAGATGGCAACCATCCAGAACCGTCGGTGGTAGACGCCATCGACATTTCGGGAATCGGCGTATCGGGGATTTCAAGGACATGAAATCCTTGTATTGCGAAACCGCGATATGCGAATTTCCGATACCATCATAGGCCGTTGATCCAAGGGACACGTGTCGAGCATCCGGAGAGAATCGGGAATCGGGATATCGCGAGTCCCGGGTACATGTGTTTTGGGTCATCGCAAATGCTGAAACCCCGATGGAGGGTTATACAGCTGTAGTCATATGATAAGTAGTCATATGGACCATGGTATAGCCAAAGGGGCTAGCCAGTGTAAAGGCGCATCGAGAGTCCAGGGGACTTGTGCGCCATGACATTGAGAGGCGCCNGCTTCAGGGAATGCCCCGGTAGGGATCTCTTCACAGAGATTTTCCCCTTGAAAAGGTTCACTAAGAACCCAGAACAAGGACTCGAACGCACATACCTTATTAATCCTGCACGAGGGGGAGCGATTTCATTAAGGTTCCAAGGTAGTAGAGTTGTGAGAAGTGACAAGCCGACGGATGAGATCTCGTCGGGGGAAGCCATAGTCATTCACGACCATTAGATTGACAACAGTAATGCAGGAGTTACACACCTTGCCCCTCTGCCCGCTCTCATCGTGAGTAACGAGAAATTGGGATCGTAAACTCCAAGATCCAAACAAATGAATCTAGAACGTTAGATTTCGGTCCAATTACCCATCAACCGTTGGATCTGGAGAAGTTGCACAGGGGCTAAGCGCAGGAGTAGGAATGTGAGAAATGACCTGAACCGTCGGATCTTAGATCATAGTCCCGACAACCGTCAGATCTCGAGAAGATGCGCCGGAGTTAAACTCTAGTGTGCAGAGGAACAGATCCCAACCGTTGATCTTGGCCAGACACGTGTCGGCGTTCCGGGGACTTGTCGAGATTTCTCCCATCGGAGAATTTAGGAGTATAGAACCGTTGCAATAGGAAGTCGCGATCCACGATTTACCGATAAGATCTGAGCCATCCATTCACACGGGACAGGTGTCAGAGATCGGACGAAAGTCGGGGATCGGGAAATCAGAGTTCTCGAGGCCATGAGAACCAGGACATCATAAGTCCCGAAACCCCGAGAATCAATCTGGGCCGTCCGTCTGCGAGGACAGGTGGCAAAGGATCGGGTGCCATCAGAGTTTTGTCCATCGGAGTTTCCGAGGACATGGAATGTGTGCAGCAGGAAATCGTGATCCGTGATTTCCCGATAGGATTTGAGCCGTCCATCAGCGAGGACGCGTGGCGAGAGATCCCAGAAAGTCAGAGTTCGGCATATCGGAGTTTTAAGAGTCATGAAACTCTTGCACAATGGAATCGCGATTCGCGATTTCCCGATACAATCAAGGCCGTCCCTCTGGGGGACAGATGGCAACCATCCAGAACCGTCGGTGGTAGACCCCATTGGCATTTCGGGAATCGACGTATCGGGGATTTCAAGGACATGAAATCCCTGTATTGCGAAACTGCGATATGCGAATTTCCGATACCATCATAGGCCGTTGATCCAAGGGACACGTGTCGAGCATCCGGAGAGAATCGGGAATCAGGATATCGTGAGTCCCAGGTACATGTGTTTTGGGTCATCGCAAATGCCGAAACCCCGATGGACGGTTATACGGCTATAGTCATATGATAAGTAGTCATATGGACCATGGTATAGCCAAAGGGGCTAGCCAGTGTAAAGGCGCGTCGAGAGTCCAGGGGACTTGTGCGCCATGACATTGAGAGGCACCAAACNAGCGATTTCATTAAGGTTCCAAGGTAGTAGAGTTGTGAGAAGCGACAAGCCGACGGATGAGATCTCGTCGGGGGAAGCCATAGTCATTCACGACCATTAGATTGACAACAGTAACACAGGCGTTACACACCTTGCCCCTCTGCCCGCTCTCATCGTGAGTAACGAGAAATTGGGATCGTAAACTCCAAGATCCAAACAAACGAATCTAGACCGTTAGATTTCAGTCCAATTACCCGTCAGCCGTTGGATCTGGAGAAGCTGCGCAGGGGTTAAGCGCAGGAGTAGGCATGTGAGAAATGACCTGAACCGTCGAATCTTAGATCATAGTCCCGACAACCGTCAGATCTCAAGAAGATGCGTCGGAGTTAAACTCTAGTGTGCAGAGGAACAGATCCCAACCGTTGATCTCGGCCGGACACGTGTCAGCGTTCCAGGGAGTCGTCGAGATTTCTCCCATCGGAGAATTTAGGAGTATAGAACCGTTGCAATAGGAAGTCGTGATCCGCGATTTACCGATAAGATCTGAACCGTTCGTTCACACGGGACAGGTGTCAGAGATCGGACGAAAGTCGGGGATCGGGAAATCAGAGTTCTCGAGGCCATGAGAATCAGGACATCATAAGTCCCGAAACCCCGAGAATCAATCTGGGCCGTCCGTCTGCGAGGATAGGTGGCAAAGGATCGGGCGCCATCAGAGTTTGTCCATCGGAGTTTCTGAGGACATGGAATGTGTGCAGCAGGAAATCGCGATCCGCGATTTCCCGATAGGATCTGAGTCGTCCATTAGCGAGGACGCGTGGCGAGAGATCCCAGAAAGTCGGAGTTCGGCATATCGGAGTTTTAAGAGTCATGAAACTTTTGCACAATGGAATTGCGATTCGCGATTTCCCGATACAATCAAGGCCGTCCCTCTGGGGGACAGATGGCAACCATCCAGAACCGTCGGTGGTAGACCCCATCGGCATTTCGGGAATCGACGTATCGGGGATTTCAAGGACATGAAATCCCTGTATTGCGAAACCGCGATATGCAAATTTCCGATACCATCATAGGCCATTGATCCAAGGGACACGTGTCGAGCATCCGGAGAGAATCGGGAATCGGGATATCGCGAGTCCCGGGTACATGTGTTTTGGGTCATCGCAAATGCCGAAACCCCGATGGAGGGTTATACGGCTGTAGTCATAGGATAAGTAGTCATATGGACCGTGGTATAGCCAAAGGGGCTAGTCAGTGTAAAGGCGCGTCGAGAGTCCAGGGGACTTGTGCGCCATGACATTGAGAGGCGCCAAACCCCGACAAGNAGAAATTGGGATCGTAAACTCCAAGATCCAAACGAGCGAATCTAGACCGTTAGATTTCGGTCCAATTACCCGTCAGCCGTTGGATCTGGAGAAGCTGCGCAGGGGTTAAGCGTAGGAGTAGGCATGTGAGAAATGACCTGAACCGTCAGATCTTAGATCATAGTCCCGACAATCGTCAGATCTCGAGAAGATGCGCCGGAGTTAAACTCTAGTGTGCAGAGGAACAGTTCTTAACCGTTGATCTCGACCGGACACGTGTCAGCGTTCCGGAGAGTCGTCGAGATTTCTCCCATCGGATAATTTAGGAGTATAGAACCGTTGCAATAGGAAGTCGCGATCCGCGATTTACCGATAAGATCTGAGCCGTCCGTTCACACGGGACAGGTGTCAGAGATCGGACGAAAGTCGGGGATCGGGAAATCGGATTTCTCGAGGCCATGAGAACCAGGACATCATAAGTCCCGAAACCCCGAGAATCAATCCGGGCCGTCCGTCTGCGAGGACAAGTGGCAAAGGATCGGGCACCATCAGAGTTTTGTCCATCGGAGTTTCCGAGGACATGGAATGTGTGCAGCAGAAAATCACGATCCGTGATTTCTCGATAGGATCTGAACCGTCCATCAACGAGGACGCGTGGTGAGAGATCCCAGAAAGTCGGAGTTCGGCATATCGGAGTTTTAAGAGTCATGAAACTCTTGCACAATGGAATCGCGATTTGCGATTTCCCGATACAATCAAGGCCGTCCCTCTGGGGGACATATGGCAACCATCCAGAACCGTCAGTGGTAGACCCCATCGGCATTTCAAGAATCGACGTATCGGGGATTTCAAGGACATGAAATCCCTGTATTGCGAAACCGCGATATGCGAATTTCCGATACCATCATAGGCCGTTGATCCAAGGGACACGTGTCGAGCATCCAGAGAGAATCGAGAATCGGGATATCGCGAGTCCCGGGTACATGTGTTTTGGGTCATCGCAAATGCCGAAACCATGATGGAGGGTTATACGGCTGTAGTCATATGATAAGTAGTCATATGGACCATGGTATAGCCAAAGGGGCTAGCCAGTGTAAAGGCGCGTCGAGAGTCCAAGGGACTTGTGCGCCATGACATTGAGAGGCGCCAAACCCCGACAAGCATTAAGCCTGTGGTCTTGTGAACATCGTGGTCGTATTGACCAGTACTTAGCCTGGAAAACCAATGCGCTAAGAGCACATCGGGGATCGGAGGATCGGGAGTTCCGAATACATGTGCACCTTGGCACCACAAACTCCGAAACCCCGACGAGAAGCTGTCGAATGGTCATATAAGAACCGGTC
>JZKD02S1214889.1:0-12477 GCA_000966675.3 Picea glauca | reverse complement strand
CAAAATAAGTGCTAAAAGTATGATTGAATAAGCAAGAGACGAGCTAGTTAAGGATAGCTCAACTCAACAATGATGAAGCAATACACTAGCATAAAAGCAAGGCTGAAAACAAAATATTACTACAGTAATATTTTTCATCCTTATGGTTGTAGAAAACCAAGATTTATAACAGAAAATTCAGCCATTGAAAACTACTTCTAACTAGCTCAACAAGTGTGTTAGGGTTAGTAGAGAATTAGGGAAAAATTAGGGCTTAGTCCTAGGGTTAGTTTAGGAGTTATTAGGCGTTAAAGTGTTATATTTTATGAAACCTTATGTATGTAGGTTAGTTTTGTAATAACAGCAATAATTAATGGTTGAAAGGGGACACCTCAATGAAGCAAGAGAGCCAAAGGCTCAAGGAACAACTTCCAAAAGAGATAACTTTAAAACTTGAAAAATTCACGTTTACCAAGGCAAAAAATTATTTATCCAATGCAAAAAGTAATGACTAGTGTCTTTAATGATTGGGTTAATGGATTCAAGCAAATACTGAGCTAGAGGTACTACCTCCTTGGGGGTGTAAATCCTCTTACTCCCCAAGGCAAGTATCTCTAGCTAGGGTTTAGCCTAAGAGGGTGTATGCACTTATACTTCTCTTAGAAAACCCTTCTTCAACCAATAAAATTTAAGCATAAAATGATGGAGGCTAGGGTGGGGGTGTATGCCCTTATACTTCCTATCTAAATCTAGAAAAATAACCTTGTCTTGAATAAAAATGATAAAACAATGTAAAAAGCCTTACCAATTCAAGGGAAAATGCTAAGAAAAACCACCTCGATAGAAAAGAAGAGCCTTCCAAGACTAGTGCATCACTTACATCAACCAATAACCAAAGAGATAGCCATATACAAGAGTGCAAATGAGAAACTATCCAAAGAGAGCAAAAATTTCATTCCAATACTTCTCACAAATGGCAGAGTTATGTTATGAAATGAGATCTTATGATCTCTATTTATACAAATTGTCACTAAAATAGTTTGTCCACATAATTTTAGGGTAAACCAAAAGATTAGGGTTCAACAACCCTAATATTTCCCCTTTACAAAATAATAGTAAACAATTCATCATGATTTTTACTTCTTTTTTTTCACAAATGAAAACCTTAAGAGTGGCATCACCCCTTTAGGAGGGACATTTTGGTACTTTTAGGTCAATCGTTGAGTTGGAGATGATAGGGTTGGGCTGCCAAATGCCATGTGTATCCATTCCAACCTTCTACTTCATAATTTAAGGGTTCCTTCCTTCAAAACGTGTCATGTGTAGCCATCACCACCTCAAGCCCCTCAAGCTTGACGTCAAGCCTCCAAAAGATGGCATTTTTCCTCTCCAAAGAAAAATGTTTGGCATGTGAGGGATAGGTCATGTCTCTAAAGTCATCTTCTAGGCCTCCAAAGGTATATCTCACTCATCCAGCATATTGTCCCTTGGCATCCAACCTGTGGGCTTCAAGCCCCATGGAAGCCCAAGCTAGGATTTTTCCTCCAAAATTGTCCACCAACTAGGTCTTGCAAAGACAAATAAGCACGCCCTCCAAGGATCTCAAGTCAAAATATCATGATGAGTAAATCAAATAAATAAATAATCCACCTAATCATGTGCATCAAAGATTACTCTGTCAAACAAGTAAGTGCTCAAAGGCATTATGCGACTTGCCAAGCTTGGATATGGGAGGGTTGACGAGGTGTCCTATTGGGTAGATCTTCCCTAGGTCAAGGAGTGTTTCCAAAGTGATCCGTCTATAAGCCATATAAAGTGGATGAAATGTTTAAGAACGAAGACACAATGTGCATGGGGTTCATGCCATACAAGGGGTTGTAGTGTTTCATTCATGGGTGCCTATGTAGAGGGTGTGCGGCACCTTCGTTTGCAATGCAATTTCTCCAAGCACGTCATTTTTCCATTCTTTGTTTATTTCATGTTTTAAGGATGATTTGAAGGCCATTGTCCTGGCGTGGTGTCTAGATAATGAGAGTGTCATTCACAAATACCTTGCGAAAATGAGAAGGTTGCCTCGTGATGAGACCCCCTTTCTCTTAGTTGTGCAACTGAGAGCCACTACCCTGGCTTGGTGGCTATATGATGGTAATTTCTTACCGCTAGATACCCATGATCATCATAGGTTGGCTCGTGATGATACCTCCTATCCTCCGACTAACCCCCTAATAATTCTATCATTTATTCATGTGGGCCCCCCTTTTCTTTCAGATAAGTGTTTCATTACTTTCTTGGGGGATCCACGTGTGAAGCATATGGAAGGTTTATATATGGGCTTTTATCTTTTACCCAAAAACAATCCCTCTGGGCCTTCATCCCCTTCTTCCTATAGAATGAGGGACAACCCCTTCTTGGGTCAATACACCCAAAAATCCCAAGAGAAAAAGAAATGACGAGTTTAAATTATAAAAATTAGTAAGTATGATTGGGGATGATATGATGGATATCAAGAGAATTCCTAGTAGCAAACCCATTTCCAAGGAAGACCACCTCCTAGGGCACAATGTCAACCACCAAGGTGAAACAGGGAAAAAGGCATAATGTCCAAGCAAATGTCATGAAATCTAAAGAAGTATAACATACAACATGCTCAAATGCCTCAAATATTGAAATGACACTCACCATAATACTTGACTTGTACCTCATGGAGCAAGGCCCAATGCCTATTGGAAGCCAACTGGTGTGGTGCATTCCATCTGAAAATATATGACCTATTTCGTGGTGAGAAGGGTCTCCATCTGCGCAAGTGGATATTGTTGGTCATGTAGTCTCTTGGAACTCCATATCCTCAACTTGAGGGCCTCGAGACATAATCGCCTTAGTTATCTCACAAAATGGGGATAACAAGTCTATAACAGAAGCATCTAAAATTCTTCTCTTTAAATCTGAACTATGCATACTAATGGCTCTAGCATGAATAATATGTACCCTTCTACTAAGTGCATTCACAACTTTATTTTCTTTTCCTTTGATATGATTTATGTCAAAGTCATACTCACTTAAAAATTCCAGGCATTGTGTTTTCCTGACATTTTAATTTGGTTGCTCTAAAATATATTTCAAACCACTATGGTTTTTCCTTACTTCAAATTTCTTTCCCATAAGATAATGTCTCCACATATTCAATGCATGAATTATGGAAGCAATAACCAAATCATGTGTGGCATAATTCCTCTCATGTTCTTTAAGTTTTCTGGACTCATAACTAATGGCATGTCCATTTTGAGTGAGAATTCCACCAATTCCTTATTTGCAAGCATCTGTGCATACCACAAAATTATCATTTGGGTCAACAATCTTCAAACTAGATGCACTAGTAAGTAATTCTTTCAACTAATTAAAACTTTATTCACACTCTATTTTCCATTCAAACTTAATTCCCTTATTTTGTAAAGAATTGATGGGATGAACAATTTTGGACAACCCTATTATAAATCTCTTGTAGTATCTTGCTAATCCCATAAAAGATCTGGCTTTTGAAACATTCCTTGGTGTTGGCCATCCTCTAATGGCTTGAATCTTCTCTGGATCCACTGTTATGCCTTGTTTTGAAATAATGTGCCCCAAATAGTCGATCTCTCTTGGTAAAAAAATCGCTTGCTTAGATTTGCATACAACTGATGTTCACATGGCACTTGAAACACCAATCTCAAATGATATTTATGCTCTTCCTTTGACTTGGAATACATAAGTATGTAATCCAAGAACAAAATGACAAACTTATCCAAATAATTTCTAAATATGTCATTCATTAAGGACATAAACACAATTGGTGCATAGGTCAGTCCAAATAGCACCACTACAAATTCATAATGTCCATACCTAGTACTAAAGTTGTCTTATTGATGTCTTCTTCCTTGATTATCACCTGGTGATATCATGATCTCAAATCTATCTTTGAAAATATCTTTGCTCCTCTTAGCTGATCAAAGAGGTCATCAATTTCGGGTAGAGGATATTTTTTCTTCATAATGGATTTATTTAGCTATCTAAATTCATTACATAGCCTCAATGTCCCAGCTTTCTTTTTCACAAAGAGTATCAGTGCTCCCCAAGGTGAAATAGTTGGGCTTATGTACCTTTTCTCTAGCGATTCTTCTAGCTGCAATTGTAATTATTTTAATTCTGGTGTACTCATTTTGTAAGGTGTATTTGATACTTGGGCAGCTCCTAGTACTAAATCAATATAGAAATATGTATAATTCTTTGGTGGCAATCCTCATATTTCTTTGAAAACATCTTCAAACTCTTGCAATACTGAAAAATATTCAAGACTTGTCCCTTTTTTTTGTTTGGCTCCTCCACATGAGATGCATACATTTGACATCCTTTCCTAAAACATCTCTTTAGTTGTATGACTGAAATATCCCTTATAGAAATGGATCTTAGAATTCCTTTCAAAATTCTATGTTTTACTTCTTCATCAAGACATGTAAATGTCTTGTTATGGCAATCTAGGATAACATGATGTTTGTCCAACCAATCTATTTCAATTAGGATATCATAAGATCCTAATGGTATGATATTCAAATCATCATTTGTATTTATCCCATTGAGATTTATTGCACAAATTTTGATTGTCTCGTAGATCCTTCTTTTGGTCCCAGTGGCTAGCTAAACCAACCATGATTTTTCAACCTTACTTTTCTTCAAATGAAATATGTTCACTATTTTAGGATCAATGTAACTATGGCTTGCTCTTAAATCAATTAAAATAGAAACATGTTTATTTGTGATCTTACCTTCCACCTCAATCATATGGCATTGGTGTTATGCTTGACAATCTTCCAAGGCTGCATATATTCTTGGAATATTTCTGCCCATGTCTTCTATTGTTGTAACCTCTTGGTTGTTATGTAGTGTACTCATCTTGTCTTCTCTATGAGGGAAATCCTTGTACATGTTCTCTTATTTACATCCCCAACATTTGATTGGTGGTATTCCCCTTTTTCCCAAGAAGTATTGTTTCTTGGATTCATTCTTAGTAGGTTGATCTTGTTGATATGTGCTAGGATTGTTGCTATTGAAAGGAGGTTTGGATCCCTTCCTACTCTGATCATATTTTTCCTTCTTCTTATTCTTCTAAGATTTATGGAAAGATTCTCTACCCTTGCTTTGCTCATACATGTACTTAACTTTTCTAATTGTCTTTGTCAAAGTTTTGGGTTCATCATATTGAATTTTATCTTTATAGAAAAATGGCAGTCCACTCAAAAACTTGTGTATCTTCACCTTCTCATCCTTGATAATCACCACATACTTTAGCAATCCCAAGAACTTACTTTCATATTCTCCGATGGTCGTGCTCTCCAACCTGAGTTCAAAGAAGTCTTGCACCTTCTTGCCATAAAAGTGCTTTGAAATATACTCTTACTGAAAATATTTCTTGAACTGCTTCCAAGTAATCCTACTCTCTTCAACTAATCCCACCACATAAGAGATATTCCATTCAAATTGTATGTGACAATCTTGGCTTCTAGGTTAGATGAGTAGTTGTGAAACTGAAAAATACTTCTTGATTACAACAAACCATGCTTCAACATGATCTTCCCTTTCTCTTTCACCATCAAATAATGGTGGCTTAAGCTTCTTAAGCTCTCCTTGCAAACTATCCATCTCATATATTCTTTTTTATGCATCCACCACACCAACTAGGATTTTTCCTCCAAAATTGTCCACCAACTAGGTCCTACAAAGACAAATAAGCACGCCCTCCAAGGATCTCAATTCAAAATATCATGATGAGTAAATCAAATCAATAAATGATCCATATAACCATGTGCATCAAAGATTACCTTGTCAAACAAGTACATGCTCAAAGATATTATGTGACTTGCCAAACTTGAATATGGGAGGGTTGATGAGGTGTCCTATTGGGTAGATATTCCCTAGGTCAAGGAGTGTTTCCCAAGTGATTCCTCTCTAATCCATGTAAAGTGGATGAAGTGGTTAAGAACGAATACTCAATGTGCATGGGGTTCATGACATACAAGGGGTTGTAGTGACTCATTCATGGGTGCCTTTGTAGATAATTTGTGGCACCTTCGTTTGCAATGCAATTTTTCCAAGCCCATCATTTTTCCATTCTTTGTTTCTTTCATGTTTTAGGGATGATTTGAAGGCCACTATCCTGGCATGGTGTCCATATAATGAGAGTTTCATTCAAAAATACCTTGCAAAAATGAGAAGGCTGGCGCATGATGAGACCCCCTTTCTCTTAGTTGTGCAACTGAGAGCCACTACCATAGCTTGGTGGCCAGATGATGGTAATTTCATACCGCTAGATACCCATGATCATGATAGGGCGGCTCATGATGAGACCTCCTATCCTCCAACTAACCCCCTAAGAATTTTATCATTTATTCATGTGAGTCCCCCTTTACTTTCAAATAAGTGTTTCATTGCTTTATTGGTGGATCCATTTGTGAAGCATCTAGAAGGTTTATATATGGGATTTTATCTTTTACCCAACAACAATCCCTCTATGCCTTCAACCCCTTCTTCCCACAAAATGAGGGACAACCCCTTCTTGGGTCAATACACCCTAAAATCCCAAAAGCAAAGGAAATGGTGGGTTTAAATGATGAAAATTGGTAAGTATGATCGAGGACGATACGATGGCTCTTCAAGAGAGTTCCTAGTAGCAAACCCATTCCCAAGGAAGATGACTTACTAGGGCACAATGTCAACTACCAAGGTGAAACAGGGAAAAGGCATAATGTCCAAGCATATGTCATGAAATCTAAAGCAATATAAGACACAACATCCTCAAATGCCTCAAATATTGAAATTACACTCACCATAATACTTGATTTGAACCTCATGTATCAAGGCCTAGTGCCTCTCAGAAGATAGTTGGTGTGGTGGATGCCATCTAAAAATCTATGACCTCTTTGGTGGTGAGAAGGGTCTCCATCTGCACAAGTGGATACCATTGGCCGTGTAGCCATAATCGCCTTAGTTATCTCACAAAATGGGGATAACAGGTCTATAACAGAAGCATCTAAAATTCTTCTCTTTAAATATGAACTATGCATACTAATGGCTCTAGCATGCAGAATGTGTACCCTTCTACTAAGTGCATTCACAACTTTATTTTTTTTTCCTTTGATATGCTTTATGTCAAAGTCATACTCACTTAAAAATTTCAGGAATCTTGTTTGCTTGACATTTAAAGTTGGTTTCTCTAAAATATATTTCAAACCACTATAGTTTTTCCTTAATTCAAATTTATTTTCCGTAAGATAATGTCTCCACATATTCAATGCATGAACTATGGAAGAAATCACCAAATCATGTGTGGCATAATTCCTTTCATGTTCTTTAAGATTTCTGGACTCATAACTAATGACATGTCCATTTTGAGTGAGAAATCCATCGAGTCCTTATTTGCATGCATCTATGCATACCACAAAATTCTCATTTGGGTCAACAATCTTCAAAATAGGTGCACTAGTAAGTAATTCTTTCAACTAATTAAAATTTTCTTCACACTTTATTTTCCATTCAAACTTAATTCTCTTCTTTTGCAAAGAAGTAATGGGATGAACCATTTTAGAGAACCCTTCTATAAATCTCATGTAGTATCTAGCTAATCCCATAAAAAGATCTAGCTTCTGAAACATTCCTTGGTGTTGGCCATCTTCTAATGGCTTCAATCTTCTTTGGATCCACTGTTATGCCTTGTTCTGAAATAATGTGCCCCAAATAATGGATCTCTCTTGGTAAAAAAATCACTTGCTTAGCTTCGCATACAACTGATGTTCACATAGCACTTGCAACACCAATCTCAAAGGATATTTATGCTCTTCCTTTGACTTGGAATAATTAAGTATGTCATCCAAGAACAAAATGACAAACTTATCCAAATAATTTCTAAATATGCCATTCATTAAGCACATAAAGACAATTGGTGCATAGGTCAGTGAAAATATCACCACTATAAATTCATAATGTCCATACCTAGTACTTAAAGTTGTCTTATTGATGTCTTCTTCCTTGATTCTCACCTGGTGATATCCTGATCTCAAGTCTATATTTGAAAATATATTTGCTCCTCTTAGTTGATCAAAGAGGTCATCAATTTTGATTAGAGGGTATTTGTTCTACAAATGGATTTATTCAGCTATCTAAATTCATTACATAGCCTCATTGTCCCAGCTTTCTTTTTCACAAAGAGTATTGGTGCTCCCCAAGGTGAAACAGTTGGGTGTATTTACCTTTTCTCTAGCAATTCTTCTAGTTGCAATTGTAATTATTTTAATTATGGTGTACTAATTTTGTAAGGTGTCTTTGATACTTGGGAAGCCCCTGTTACTAAATCAATAGAGAAATATGTATACCTCTTTGGTGGAAATCCTCATATTTCTTTGAAAACATCTTCAGACTCTTGCAATAATGAAAAATCTTCAAGACTTGTCCCTTTGTTTTTGTCTAGCTCCTCCACATGAGATGCATACAATTGACATCCTTTCCTAAAACATCTCTTTAGTTGTAAGGCTGAAATCTCCGTTATAGAAATGGGTCTTGGAATTCCTTTCATGATGTTATGTTTTACTTTTTTGTCAAGACATGTATATTTTTTGTTATGGCAATCTAGGATAGCATGATGTTTGTCCAACCAATCTATTTCAATTAGGATATCATAAGATCCTAGTGGTATGATATTCAAATCATCATTTGTATCTACCCCATTGAGATTTTTTGCAAAAATTCTAATTGTCTCATAGATCCTTCTTTTGGTCCCAGTGGCTAGCTAAACCAACCATGATTTTTCAACCTTACTTTTATTCAAATGAAATATGTCCACTATGTTAGGATCAATGTAACTATGGCTTGCTCTTGAATCAATTAAAATAGAAACATGTTTATTTGTGATCTTACCTTCCACCTCAATCATATGGGATTGGTGTTATGCTTGACAATCTTCCAAGGTTGCATATATTCTTGGAATATTTATTCACATGTCTTGTATTGTTGTATCTTCTTGGATGTTATGTAGTGTCCTCGTCTTGTCTTCTTTGTGAGGGAAATCCTTGTACATTTGATCTTCTTTACATCCCCAACATTTGATTGGTGGTATTCCCCTTTTTCCCAAGAAGTATTGTTTCTTGGATTCATTCTTAGTATTTGATCTTGTTGAAATGTGCTAGGATTGTTTCTATTGAAAGGAGGTTTGGATCCCTTCATTCTCTGATCATATTTTTCCTTCTTCTTATCCTTCCAGGATTATGAAAATATTCTCTACCCTTTCTTTGTTCATACATGTACTTATCTTTTCTAATTGTCTCTGTCAAAGTTTTGGGTTCATCATATTGAATTTTATCTTTATAAAAAGATAGCAGTCCACTCAAAAACCTTTGTATCTTCACCTTCTCGTCCTTGATAAACCCCACATACTTTATAAATCCCAAGAAATTATTTTCATATTCTCCCATGGTCATGCTCTCCAACCTAAGTTCAAATAAGTCTCTCACCTTCTTGTCATCAAATTTCTCTGAAAGATACTCCTACTAAAAATATTTCTTGAACTACTTCCAAGTAATCCTACTCTCTTCAATTGATCCCACCACATAGGAGCTTTTCCATGGAAATGTTATGTGACAATATTGGCTTCCAGGTTAGATGAGTAGTTGTGCAACTGAAAATACTACTTGATTCCAAGAAACCATACTTCAACGTTATCTTCCCTTTGTCTTTCACCATCAAAGAATGGTGGCTTAAGCTTCCTAAACAATCCTTGGAAACTATCCATCTCATATCTTCTTTTTTGATCCATCCACCACACCAGCTAGACTTTTTCCTCCAAAATTGTCCACCAACTAGGTCCTACAAAGACAAATAAGCATGCCCTCCAAGGATCTCAATTAAAAATATGATGAGTAAATTAAATCAATAAATGAGCCACCTAATCATGTGCATCAAAGATTACCATGTCAAACAAGTATGTGCTCAAAGATATTATGCAACTTTCCAAGCTTGGATATGGGAGGGTTGACGAGGTGTCGTATTAGGAAGATCTTCCCTAGGTCAAGGAGTGTCTCCCAAGTGATTCCTCTCCAATCCATGCAAATTGGATGAAGTATTTAAGAACTAAGACTCAATGTGCATGGGGTTCATGACATACAAGGGGTTGTAGTGTCTCATTCATGGGTGCCTTTGTAGAGAGTGTGTGGCACCTTCGTTTGCAATGAAATTTTTCCAAGCCCATCATTTTTCCATTCTTTGTTTCTTTCATGTTTTAAGGATGAGTTGAAGGCCATTGTCCTAGTGTGGTGTCCAGATAACGACAGTGTCATTCACAAATACCTTGCGGAAATGAGAAGGTTGGCTCATGATGAGATCCCCTTTCTCTTAGTTGTACAACTGATAGCCACTACCCTGTCTTGGTGGCCAGATGATGGTAATGTCATACTACTAGATACCCATGATCATGATAGGTTGGATCGTGATGAGACCTCCTATCCTCCAACTAACCCCCTAAGCATTCTATCATTTATTCATGTGGGTCCCCCTTTTCTTTCAGATAAGTGTTTCATTTATTTCTTGGTGGATCCCTGTGCGAAGCATATGGAAGGTTTATATATAGGATTTTATATTTTACCCAACAACAATCCCTTCGGGCCTTCAGCCCCTTCTTCCCATAGAATGAGGGACAACCCCTTCTTGGGTCAATACACCCTAAAATCCCAAGAGAAAATGAAATGGGGGGTTTAAATGATGAAAATTTGTAAGTATGATCGAGTATGGTATGATGGCTCTTCAAGAGAGTTCCTAGTAGAAAACCCATTCCCAAGGAAGACCACTTACTAGGACACAATGTCAACCACCAAGGTGAAACAGGGCAAAATCCATAATTTCCAAGCATATGTCATGAAATCTAAAGCAGTCTAAGATACAACATGCTCAAATGCCTCAAACATTGAAATGAAACTTACCATAATACTTGACTTGTACCTCATGGAGAAAGGCCTAGTGCCTCTCAGAAGCCAGTTGATGTGGTGGATTCCATTTGAAAATCTATGACCTCCTTGGTGGTGAGAAGGGTCTCCATCTACGCAAGTGGATGTTGTTGGTCGTGTAGTCTCCCGACACTCCATATCTGCAACCTAAGGGCGTCGAGACATAATCTCCTTAGTTATCCCACAAAATGGGGATAACAAGTCTATAACATAATCATCTAAAATTATTCTCTTTAAATCTGAACTATGCATACTAATGGCTCTAGCATGCATAATATGTACCCTTCTACTAAGTGCATTCACAACTTTATTTTTTTTTCCTTTGATATGATTTATGTTAAATTCATACTCACTTAAAAATTTAAGGCATCTTGTTTGCCTGAAATTTAAATTTGGTTTCTCTAAAATATATTTCAAACCACTATGGTTTTTCCTTAATTCAAATTTCTTCCCCGTAAGTTAATGTCTCCACATATTCAATGCATGAATTATGGAAGCAATCACCAAATCATGTGTGGCATAATTCCTCTCATGTTCTTTAATCTTTTTGGACTCATAACTAATAACATGTTCATTTTGAGTGAGAACTCCACCAATTCCTTATTTGCATGCATCTATGCATACCACAAAATTCTCATTTGGGTCAACAATCTTAAAAATAGGTGCACTACTAAGTAATTCGTTCAACTAATTAATTTTTTCTTCACACTCTATTTTCCATTCAAAATTAGTTCCCTTCTTTTGTAAAGAAGTGATGGGATGAACAATTTTAGAGAACCCTGTTATAAATCCCATGTAGTATCTAGCTAATCCCATAAAATATCTGGCTTCTGAAACATTCCTTGGTGTTGTCCATCCTCTAATGGCTTCAATCTTCTCTGGATCCACTGCTATGCCTTGTTTTGAAATAATGTGCCCCAAATAATGGATATCTCTTGGTAAAAAAAGCACTTGCTTAGTTTATCATACAACTAATGTTCACATAGCACTTGCAACACCTATATCAAATGATATTTATTCTCTTCCTTTGACTTGGAATAAATAAATATGTCATCCACGAACAAAATGACATACTTATCCAAATAATTTATAAATATTCCATTCATTAAGCACATAAAGACAAATGGTGCATAGGTCAGTCCAAATAGCACCACTACAATTTCATAATGTCAATACCTAGTACTAAAAGTTGTCTTATTTATGTCTTCTTCTTTGATTCTCACCTGGTGATATCCTGATCTCAATTCTATCTTTGAAAACATGTTTGCTCCTCTTAGTTGATCAAAGAGGTCATCAATTCTGGGTAGAGAGTATTTGTTCTTCATAATGGATTTATTCATCTATATAAAGTCATTACATAGCCTCAATGTCCCATCTTTATTTTTCACAAAGAGTATCGGTGCTCCCCAAGGTGAAACAGTTGGGTGTATGTACTTTTTCTCTAACAATTCTTCTAGTTGAAATTGTAATTATTTTAATT
>JZKD02S1214888.1:194845-214049 GCA_000966675.3 Picea glauca | reverse complement strand
AGCACGGGTAAAATCGTCGTCAATACAACTATTAAAATCACAGTAAAATTTGCACTCAATATATAATGAAATCATGCAAGTTCGCAGTCAATGAAGTAGGTAAAATAAAAAACGTAGTCTGAAGGTTCGATCGCAGTCTCCAATAGGAAAACAAGATGGAAGCTACGCAAAGGTTAATTGAAATTCAAGAAACCATTATGGTAGTTACTTGGTGAAGTCAACGTGGAGGTTGAGGCCACGTGGGTGATAAGTGGTCTCACCCACATGGCCAAGAGCCCACACATACCTCATGCCATGAGAGTGTTTAGTTGGGTTGACTAGTTAGATAAAATGATGAATCCAATAGATTCTCTTTTTAGCTATTGGCTAAGAACCTTGTTGGTGAGAAATTTACTTGCCACTTGAGCCTAAGCACGTAATTCATTGATTATGATGATGTGGTTGACTACCTTCCACGTATTATACTCATTTGACTAAGGTTTTGGTTAATTATGTTCTTATTCAATTGGAATCACTTATGATGCCTCTAAATCTAAAAATGGATAACCTAACTAAAAATGGATAACCTAACCTGGGATGAGAGGTTGTTTCGTTGATAACTATGGGTTGGCATGCCATCTTCCCTAAGGTTAGGTCATAAGATCCTCTTCATGTTGATTTGATATGCCAAAGTGGTTTGGACCATCACTTATTATCTTAGAAAAAAATTCAACCTAATTGAGTTTACTCCCTTAAGAAGTTTATTCCTTGAACTTGATGCTTTAGTATTCAACCATCATTAATGTGAGCCTTTAATCTTTCGAGCGAGCCAAACCATTTCGACTTTTAATGGTCCATTTCAAATCAAACCACCCCAATGGCAGGCTTTTGGTTCTCAAGAGATACTAGGATGAGTAAAAAATTATGAAGCTTTGCTTTTCTCATACCATTGTGCTCTCTCCAATGTCCATCCTTTGAGTCTAATCTTCCCTTTGGGTATCATGAACCTTGTTTTTCAATATTGTGTCCTCCTCCAATTTCGAAAGTGTAGTTGGTTCAATATCTTCAAGTATAAGTAGAACATGTTCTTCATCTTCATCATCCATGAAGGACAGTTCAAACAAACTTAAATTCTCTAGTTTTGAAACCAAATAGATTCTCATATATGGAAGTAGAATGAGTTTGAATGCATTATCATTGACATATTCAATGATTTCAAATAAAATTATCTATCTCAAGGGCTAAATCTTGTCCCCAACAAATTTTTTATGATCAATCCTATGTTAGTGATGTCAAAGCTTGTACTTCCTTTAACTCTTCTTGAGTTGCTCTTCCACTTTCAAATGAATTTGTATGATCATGTTGATGAATCTTCATGTACTATTTAGATCCTCATGCAGTTCCTATCTAATTTCCTTCTCTTGTCGATACACAACATCAAAAGGTAAAGGTGGAAAATAACCATAGCCTGATTCAAATGAGAGTTTTTGTGTAGAATAATGTATACTGCTAATACCTATTATTGAAGTTCTAACTATAGACTAGTTTTTCATCCCAGGTCTTGTTGGACAATTGGTTTTCATTGATGTTGTTGGACAATGGGTTGTCATTGATGTCAACAAGTAGTGGTTGTTATTGATGTCAACATATGTGATGAGTGTATTTGGAGAAGTCTCCAAAGTGGTCCCCTTATGGCGTAGCTCTAAACATGACCCTCATGGGAAGATGCTTTGAATAAGTTTACAAGAAACCCATAGGTGTGGTCATGAAGCCCAAAGTTTTTTGAGGAATAAGGACATGAAGGACAATGTAAATGCAGATAACACACTCATAGATGGATAGTCTCTGTCATGTCGTTTCCTATGGTTGGTGATACACCACGTAGTGCCTCACGGTTAGAGAGATATTCTCTCATGAAGTTCGAAGCCCCAAGGAAGGGTTAAGAAGCCCCTAATTGGTTACAAGTCATTAATGAAAGGGTAAAGTGGTTGTAACAAGAAAGTTCAAGAAGCCCTAAATTTAAGGAAAAAGGTTACTTGAAAAAGTATAAATACACCTCAAAGAATCTCTCATGTATCACACACAAGTTCATTGAATATCTGTCTAATTGAGAAAGTGATTCTTATCTGAGGTAACCAAGGAGATCTGAGGCAAATTTCAGAGGGAAGATGAAGTGAAGAAGGGTGAAATTCCAAGGGAGGATGAATTTTTGTGATGATGTGTTCTAAGGTATGTTATTTATGTTGATTAATTATGTTGGTTGTCATTGATGTCAACCCTTGAAGAAAGTTCAGTAGCTAATTTTGGTAGCACAAAGGTTTGGGCAATGGACCCAAGTTTGTTTGATGTATAATGGTATGAGTTTTGATATATTTGCAGGTAATACTATTCTAGATGGATACTACATGTAATGCCATTTCTGGTGGTATGTGAAACGCCACATAACTCCTCACGGTTTGAGAGTTATGGCCTTATGAAGTTGAAGGACCCTCATATGATTGTCTTGAAACCCCAAAAGGTCAAAGAAGTCAAAGTTCTTGCAAAGAAGAAATTATTTAAATAATAAAGTGAAGTGACAAAGTCAAACAGGATTATTTAAATAATAAAGTGAAGTGATAAAGCCAAAGAGGAATATTTAAATAATAAAGTCAAGTGACAAAATCAAAGAGGATTATTTAAATAATAAAGTAAATAGAGAAATTTCTAATTATGGAAAGTGGTTATAAGAAGGTTAACCCTAAAATGAGGAAAATGGGTCAAGTGGTCAAGTGGCTATTGGATACACAGACAAGTGGCAAATTGGGCAAAGTTGGACATAGGTGACTATGTGGACAAAGTGGCCTAGAAGATGCTTCTAAGGAAGTGTTGGTTTATTCATGTATCCTATCTGAGTTCGTATTGAGTGACCTGAGGTTCATGTTTGTTTGGGTTTCCAACAAATCCTCTAAAACTATCGACCCTTCTAGTAAACTAAAAGGAAATGCAGTGCAAAGAGTGCAGCGCAAAGAGTGCACCACATCATCTCACCCGAGATAGTCTTAATGGGTGGCTGCAATACTCATGTGTTTGCGGCCCAGGATTGAGTGGGAGATCTGAGAACTGTGTGTTGAGAGTTCTACTATAACTTATTAATGAAATATATTGTCATTCATGATTATGTAGGGAATATAACAACTCATTCATTTAGCACATTACTAACTACTAAAGACAATAAAGAACACATGCATTTAATCACATAACATAGGTTTTACCGTGGTTCACCCCCCTCTGGGTTACGTCCACAAAGATCTGGCTCTTGGCTCTTTTATTATAGTAGTTCTGAACTACAACGTCGTGTGATTTACAACTCTTCTCAGTTGGGTTGAGATCTATTATGAGGTGGACTAGGTCACACTAGGCTCCTCAGCCTATGATCTAACCCTCAATATCTACCCTCATCAGTCCTCTCTAGCTCAACAACTTGCAAAATTAGGTCATACAACAAAATATTACATAGAATCCACTTCTTCGTATTCGTCTCTCTATATCCTCTATCAACTAACTCCCTTATGAGACCTATGTATCTATATTTATACATTTATGGCTCTTCGGCCATTACAATGTGTTGCAAAAACCCTAACCCTGGCGTTGTTAGGTCTTCCATGCATGCACGTGTGCTACTCTTCCTTCCAGTTGTCGCTTTCCTCGTGCATGAATTCTTTCCAAAAATAGTCTTTCTTTCCTCTTTGGCCTACTTCCAACAGACCCCCAACACTGACATGTGGTGCATCCCGAGCCACTTAACCTTTGTGTTCTTCATCGATCTCCCTGGTGATCACCTGGACCTTCTTCTTGAGCTCCGTTGTTTGTGTTTGAGCCTGCGTTGTCTTCTCCTTGAGTGTGTCTACTGTCTAGATTGAAATCTCGTCACTGATCAACCCTATGCACTCTGCCTGGGTCTGTTCCATATATGTCTTGGCTTCCTATGTCTATGCAATGAATTTTTCCACTCGCTCTTGAAGTGGTTCCATTTGAGCCTGGCACTCCTTTTGCTGCGTTTGCAGAGTGGTGAGTTTTGCCTGTAGTTTCTTCATATCCTGCAGCCCTTTGACGTGCTCCGTGATGGAAATTGTCTTATGCCTCTTCTTGAGGTCCTGCATAGCTATTCTTATCCTTTCTTCTTCCTTTTCCCACTGCTGGACATGTTGATCCTCTTCTAGCTTCGTCCGAAGCTGTGCTGCTTTATCGAACAAGTCAATTGTTGTGTTGACTTGTTGCTATATCTCCTGTAGTTGTTCTATTTCCTCTTGCTTCCTTTTCTCCCTTACCTCTGGTGGAGTGGTAGGTGTGAGTTGCTCACAGATATTCTTGATCTCCTTCTGATATTGATCGATTGCCTACGCAATCTTATCAATCTTTTCTTCTTCTGTGAGTTTGGCCCTCTACGAGGTTTTTGGAATCTTCTCATAAGTTTCGGTCACTTTTTGTGACAATCAATTTACGCATTCCTTATCCTCTTGGGTCTCGAGTTTGGCCTACTCATATATCAATTCCAGTGCATCCCATTTATCCTTTTCCTTATGTAATTTGGCCATGTATGTGTGTGCACGAGTCTGTACTTCTTAGGTAACGCTAACGTGTAATTTGTGTAGAGATTTGGATGGTATTTGTGACAATAATAATTGGAGTTGAGATAAGTCCTTTGGGGGTTTCTGCCCCATGATCTCATCCATTCACAACATGCTGGGTGTAATGTGGAATGTTGCACTCGGTTGCGGTATTGTGTGAACTGTATCTCTCTCACTTGCTTCAGGTTCTTCTCATGTCTGTGATGTTGATGACCTTGTTCCTATGTTGTTGCTCACTGCATGTGCTTCCCTGATCTGTTGAAGGAGTTGTCGCATGTCTGCGAGATCTTCTTGAATTATTTCCCTATGGTGCACATCATTGTCAAAATCCTCGGATGTACAATCCCGAACCATTTGGGATATCATTTCTGCATCATCCTTCGTGATTGTGTATTCTGTAGATGTTCTCTGTGCCTTCATCTCCTTGCACGCACCCACCATCTGAGTAGCTGGTCTCTTGGTCAGGCCTGGTTCTTGTGGATTGGGACTTGGTGTAGTCCCTTGCACTACCTCGGCCTATTTCTGATGTACTTGGTCCGATTGCGTATTATTCTTCTTCCCCTTCTAGGTCCCCATCTTAGCTGTCCCTTCTTTCGTCTGCCTTGTTTTGGTCTGGCCCGTACTTGGTTTCTTGGGCATTGAGACTTCCTAAGGTTGTGTTTCCTCCTGCCCTGCCTCCTCCTCCTCTGTCCTTGCAGGTATGTCTTGGGTGAGGACTGGAATCTTCCAGTCGTCTTCCGAATATTTAATAACCATTTCGATGTCACCCTCCATGATGTAGTAGCGCAATTGTAGCCACTACTTGTTGGGGTCCTTCCACGCTTAGATCCACATCGCATGTCGAGTGGCCTTGAAGTTAGCTATGTCTCTATAGTATGCCACATATTGCAGTTTTATTCTCTATAGATTGGTGATGGTCTCCTGTAGGCCGTGAAGGTATCCTTTGAATACAACTGCGTTCGTCTTCTTGTGCTTGGTGTCTGATGTGGTGCCACGTGATAAATATGTCACTCCATGATTCGGCTTGGGTCCGATGGAGAAAAATGTGTAATACGGTTCCTTCCATCCTATGATGGTGATTGACATGAGTAGCCATGAATAATGAAATTATGTTCCCAAATCCTACGCATCCTTGCAGTCATCCAGAAACAAATTCAAAATATAAGGGGCCCAACTGACTGTGGTGCCCTCGACACACTATGCTACAACTACGATGACCCTTGCCAGGACTGCCTCCTTGCAGAATTTTCTTAGCAGCTTGCAGGCCATGATTTTTGGGCCCATTTTTGTTGTGGCATCACTGATCCATTTGATGATGATTCCTCATGTCCCCTTTTAGTGTCGAATTTATTTTTCATTTCTTCCGTGAGTGCTTTCTCCTTTGTTTTTTCATCGATAAATTGTGCGAGATCCATGCCCCGAGATGGAAGCCCTGTAATGTGCGTAATGAGCTCCACATCTATCAAGACGAGCTTGTCCAACCATATATCCCTGCCATGTGTGACTGCCATCAATTTTTTGATGCAAGTATTTGCGTACTGTCCTCTGCCAAAGTGTGGTAGCTCCAGTAGACCTAAAATCCCCATTTTTTCCAATCTTGCTACCCATTGGAGTGGCTGATTAACCAGTTGCCCAAATGCATCCAAACCCACAGTCTGCAGGTAGACTTTCTTTGCGAACTTTGGGAACTTGTTTGTGTTTGTTACATCGTGGTATGAGTATTATAGCTTCTCAACATGACCTAGCAAGTCTGATTTCACCCGTACCCCTTCTAGTATACATGGTAGAACAATGGTTGCGACAGGTTGCTTGCATGGTGACCTAGGTACCTGTTGCTTGTCCTTTTTTGGTAGTGGTTGGCTCAAGGTTCCAGCCTCCATCGATCATACTTTGGCATACCATTTTGGCCATCCCATGACATCTTCCACTATTCCTTCCAGTGGGTGGTTTGACATGGTTGTTTGAGATTCGTCTGGCTTGACTGTTGCTTCCTGATTTGTAGTCGTCCCATTGACTCTCAGAGCTTCAAGGTTCTCTGGTTGTGCTAGGTTGCCTGTGCCCTGGTTCTGTTTCTCCTATTCTTCTGTCGACATATCCATGTTCATTCCCTCAGGTTTTGGCTGTTGGTTTTCTTCTACCACAGGTGTGGGGTTTATGGGTGTTCTATCTGGTGACGGGATTTCGTCGACGTTGACGACCTCTGGCAGTTGTTGTTCGCTTTCCTGCAATTGCACCTATGCCCTAGTTCTAAATATGGAGTGTGCGGTAGACTAACCTAGTTCTTCTTGCTTTGGTGGTGAATGTCGATCGTTCACTAAGTTCAATGGTATCTGTAAACTTTGTGAACTTTGCTTTGTGCTCTGTAGGCTGTATTGCTCTCTATCTTTTCCGGTCTCGCAATAAGTTGTTTTCTCCCACGTCTGTACTTTGTATGGGCATCGTATGAATCTTTTTGAAGACGTTACCTTTATTATGGATTCAATGAACCTATGGTTCCTTCATACTTGCCATTACTCTCCTTCGCTATTTCCAGTTGGCACGATTAATGCAGCGTCCTGTCGGTCCTTTCCGACATTCAATTCTACATACCTTTGTTTTTTTGTACTGCTTTTGTCATCATTACTTTTCCCTCTTTTTTCCATTTTGTCCTAGTTGTTGGTGTTTTCTTCGTCGGGTTTTTATTCCTATCATGCGTTCTCCTTCTCCTTTCTGTGCACTGTACCTCTATTGGTTGCTTTTAATATCTTGTTTTTTTTTTTTTTACTATGCGGTGACTTTTCAAGTTGTGGGTGTTCGAATGTCCTTGTACATCTTCAGTCAACTCCCGTTCATCATCCCTCTGAGTTTTGCGCCTGCTAAGTCTGTAAATTGTACAAATCCCCCATCTGTGACAGTTTTTACTTCGTACATTCCTAACCAGTGCATTTTGAGTTTTCCTGGGTGTTGAATGGATTGACTGTCATACATCAACACTAAATCTCCTTCCTTGAACGTTTTATTCTTGATATGTTTGTCATTCCAAGATTTGTCCCTTGATTTCTGAACTTGTTGGTGGAACCCTGCTAGGATTTGATCTTCCTCCATGGTCATCAACTGATTTAGTCTCTCTTGTACTGCGCCTCGTTCCGTCACGTGTGTAATTGTTTCTACGCGCAAACTAGGTACCATGAATTATAATGGCACCACTACTTCTTGTCCATATACTAGTTTAAATGGTGTGTTCATTGTCACCTTATTGCACATGGTCCTGTAGGCCCACAATACTGCTGGTATTTTGAGGTCCCAATCATCCCTGTTGACATTACAGATCTTTGTCAGTGCATTCTCAAGGACTTTGTTAAATGCTTCTACTGTGCCATTTTCCTGTGGGTGATATGGTGTGCTCTTCTGATGATGAACTTAAAACTCTTCAGTCATAGCGTTGATAGTGTTTTTAACGAAGTGCGTGCCTTGGTCGCTCATACAAACTCTTGGGAATCCAAATCTAGTGATCACTTGTTCAAATAGAAAGTGTGTTGTTGTTTCTGCGCTGCAATCCTTCACTGGTGCTCCTTCTGCCCATCTTGTCAGGTATTCTTTCATGGTGATAATGTATCTTTCTCCTGTTCGTTTTGTTGGTGGGTTGATTAGTCCCACAAAGTCTATTGCCCATTGTCGAATACCTACAATGTTACCCAATGTTACATCACATCTCTAGTAGTAATCCTTCGAGTCTATGTGAAAGGTCGGCCATCATAGTCCTGCGCGCAATACCTTCTGCAATGTCCTCCTGCCATTCCCTCATGGGATCTTGCTAAGACTCTTAGTATTTTGTGTTCTAACACATATCTTTGAAAGATTCTATATACACCCATTTTGTATAAGTGTTCTACGATCAGATGATAGTCTGCAACCCAGACTACCAGGTTTTTCTTCTGCGTGGTGTTATATTTCTGCGGCGCAGTACCTGTGCTCAAGTAGTGAATGATATCTTCAAAGTATTCATCAACGATCTGGACTAAAAATAACTATGTGTTTGGGAATTTTTCCTCTAAATTCATAGGTTCTTCTCCTTTTGTGACCCTTGATAGGTGGTCAGGCTCTACATTCAATTTTCCTGGCTTGACTATTACTTCAAAGTCAAATTGTTGAAACAGTAGTAACCATCGACAGATTCTCTCCCCAACACTGGCTTGTTGACTAGGTATTTAAGGGTTGAGTTATCTGTGAACATATTAAAGTGTTTTCCCAATAAGTAATGTCTGAACTTCTGCAATGCGTAGACCATAGCTAGGCCTTCCCTCTCTGTGGTGTTATAGTTATGTTCTAATTATGATAGCTTTCTAATCACAAATGTTATAGGGTGATCCAAATATCCCGCTCATGTCTACGCCAAGATAGCTCCAAGTGCTATGGCTGATGCATCTACATGTACGTGGAATGTCTTCTCCTAGTCTGGAATACTAGTATTGGTGCGGTGACCATTTTTTCTTTCAGCGTATCCAGACCGTGTTGGCAGTCTTCATTCCATTGAAACTTTGTATCTTTCCTTAACAGTTTCTCCACTGGCATAGTAATCTACACACACCCTTTGATAAACTTTTTGTAGTATCCCGTGTGTCCTAATGTCACTCTTAGTTGGTGGACTATTTTTGGTGGTGGCAAGTTAACAATTATTGCAATCTTTACAGGATCTACTAGTAAGCCTTGTTTGCATACTATATGGCCCAATAATATCCCAAACAATGTTTTGAATATGCATTTCTTGATGTTTAATGATATTTGGCACTTCCCACATCTTTCTAACATCAGTTGTAAGACCTCTACATGGTCTTTCAACAAACTATAGATGATTCAATCGTCCAAGTATACCTCTAGAAACTGGTGGATGAATTCCTTAAACATGGCTATGACTACTCTGGAAAATATTGTTGGTGCATTCTTTAGTCCAAATGGCATGACTGTGTATTGGTAGGATCCACATTCTTTAGCAAACATGGTATTGTATCTGTCTTCTTTTGTTATCTTGATCTGGTGGTATCCTGAGAATCCATCAGTGATTGAGTAAACTTCGTGTCCTCCTACGTTCTCCAACACTTCATCCGTGAAATGTGTAGGGAATGGGTCATGTAGACATGCATCATTAAACTTCCTCAAGTCGATGCATATCCTTATCCATCCTTGTTTTTTGTCCTAAACTACCATTGGGCTTATCCACTCTGATTCTTCCACTGGTTCTATGATTCCATCTTTGAGCATCTTGTCGATCTCAACATTGATTTTCTGCTTATATATCGGGTTCAATTTGTATGGTCATTGTCTGATCGGTCTCACTTTGACTCTAAGTAGTATCTTCATTTAGCCTATCTCTCCTACTATACCCTTCATCTCTGTAAATATTGTGGGAAACAAGTCACTATATTTGCGCAGTAGCTCTGTTATGCTTTCTACTATTTTCTCATCCTAGTAATCTCCAATGCTGGCCATTTTGGGATTCTTAACTATCCAAATGTTGAATTTATTCACCTTGATCAACGTAGGAATGAATTTTGATTCTATAGGTGGACCCTCTACTTCTCTTTCACCTTCCTCTTCCTCGATCTTAATATCATGCGGATCGTCTTCATCTGGTGCTTCCTCTTGCACATGGTAACATGAAAATAGTTCTTTGACTCTCTGTTTATTCCGTTGTTGTTCTTCGGTTATGAGTTCGACTTATGGTTCCTTAATGAGAATCACCCCTCTTATATGTTTAATAGCTGCATCTATGTTGGGTTTCTCGTGCTCTAATGAGAAAGTGACTGTAAAATTCTACTGCAATACCGTCTATGTCACAGTTCCTTTGCGCAATTCCTGGTCTGTATACCAGGTCGCTGGTATTCCATCTAGAGTGTGTATGAAATGGTCGGGCCATTCCTCCAGGGGTGTCATTTTCCACAGGGCTTTGCACTTCTCCAAGTGTTCTGCTGGTGCCCCCTGTCGATCGTACTTATGTTGGTTTTTGTGTTTTTGTTCTGCGCCGAAACTTATGCATAGTAATCGCTTACATTGGTACCAATTTGCGATTGTCTCTTTATGTGTCGCCCACCATCTTGCAGGTGTGGCCTTGAGTGCTATATCAAGTTCTAAGAGTCTCTGATTCTCTAAAACTTCATCTTTGTCCTGTGCCAAGAATACTTCTAGATCGTTTACTCCGTGGAAACTGGGTGGTTCCCTATCTCCGTGCCTACCCATCTTACTGCGCGGTCTATTCGTGCACATATTATCGTGGAAACTTTGTGTAGCCTTTGTTTCCAATTCTCTAAACTGGTATCTGAGTCTTTTGCACATGAAGTAATGCTCCACCAACTGAGTATACTATCTGTAGTTGGGTTCACATAATCCTCATCGTGTGCAGTTGTTATGTACAACTGGCTGATTTCCTCTAAGTCTAAGAAAGTGGGTTCTACAAACCTTTCCCCGTCTGATGGGTCTAATGGTGCGATGAACCTATATTCACCTGACTCAAATGTCATTTTTCATGTCTTCAAATTGATTATGTCCTGGTTGTCAAACGCCCAATCCAGACCAAGCAACATTGTATATGGTGTTGTGTCGTCCACTATTTCAATCACTTCAAAGTTTTCTTTAGTTCACACTTCATCCAGGTCTATTGTCACTCCTTTCAATCTACCGATTGGTAGGAATCTATGTTGGTTTTCTAGTTTCAGTTGCACAAGTGAATATAAAAATGTGGGCTCTCCCATACATTGCCATGTCTTTTTGGTAATACATTAACTTCAGACCCTAGATCTAGTATGATATCTCCAATGTTGAAATATCTGATATTGGCATTTAGTCTGAACTCCCTACTTGTTCTTCTCCTTGTATGTAGGTGATTGACTTTTTTTGTTCTAGTTTTCCTTCTGTCTCTATACTACATCTTTCTAGTATGTTTTGCAATATTTTGATAGATGATGGATCATTCAATACTTTTACACATGATTGCAAAAAACCTTTGATTGTACTTACTTGTCTCATGGGTTGCATTTCGTTGGTATGATCTAATAACGAAGGCATCTTGTACTCTAGTGCTTCCTTTCTTTGTTGCGTAGTTGAAGTCAACGCAATGTCATCCTTATGAAATTCTTGTTTGGCTTGCTTAAATATATCCTTCTCATTTTGTGTGTTGAATTGCTTCCTTGGTTCGACGTTCTTCTTCACCCACTAGTGTTGTACTGGCTCTTGTTGGACTATGTCATTTCCTGTTTTAGCTCCTCCATGGGTAACTATGTTGATGTTTCGTCCTTCATCCATTTCTTTGGCTGAATCCACTAAATATTCTGGTTTTTTTGGTTCCTCTTTTCCTAGATCTTTACTAGTAATGTTGGATATTCTTCTGTATCATGGTCTGATGCACGACAATACATACAAGTTGTTGGTGGAAGTGGATATTCCCTTGCATAATATCCTGGTTGTTGGAAATTGTGACATACCACTGCTCCTCTACCTCTTCCAAAACCTCCTCTCGTTCACCCTCCACCTCTGTAGCCTGCTCGATCTCCTCTCGACGTGTTATATTGAGGCGCCTAATTGTAATACGTGGTATTGTACCGAGGTTTTGTTGTGTTGTACTGTGGCTGCGTGGTATTACATGGTTGTTGTGTAGTATTATACTTCTATTGTGCAGTGTTGTATGGGGCTGGAACTTGGTTAAATTGTGGTGTGGCTTTCCCATTCATCATTTCTTTTTTCACTTTATATGCATCTGATGTCCTCTCTCACATCAAATCCATAGTTCTACAATCTTTGTCATCATGGCCCACTGACTTGCAAAAGTTGCAATATGAACTCTTTGGGACTGCCTGGTATTTTTTCATTATTGGGCAGTGATATGGATCGTGTCTTGGTTTCTTACATATTTCACACCATATTCCTCATATTGGTAATAGATTTGGAATTTCTGTTGCCATATACTGCACGAATATTGGACATTCATTCTTGTGGTGTCCTTCTATCCTGCATGTAGTACACCAAACAACTTCTCGTTTGTCCTTACTTTTATTCTGGTTTAGCTAGAACATTAACTTATTCATATCCTCCTTCAGTTCTTCGATGGATGGATCCATCTGCTGATACTAGTTTTCTTCCAGTTGTAGGGCCGCCTACAGAGCATCTGCCTTCGTCTGAAACTTTTGTTGTCACAATGGGTATTTTAAGTGTGGTAGCAGTGAATTGGTGAACATGTGCCTATGTTGCATATCTATCATGAGATATTTCAACTTTCCCTTCAGTCGTTTGAATATCTGGTCAATCTCCCATACAGATTCTCCAGGTTTTTGTCTAATCTCGATCATCTCGTTCATGTACTGATCTTCTGAACTTGGCTTCTAGAACTTGTTTATCAGTAATTTCTTGATGTCTTCAATTGTTCTAGTTGTCCTTGGTGGATTGTTTGTAGCTAAACTCATATACCAATCCAGTGCATGATCCCTTTGTGTAATAGCTAGTTGTGCCAGTTTAGTATCTTCATCTGTGATCTGTTTTGCTTCCCAAATCTTCTCATAGATGAACAAATGTTTTTTCGGGTCCTCTAATGCTTCTCCTTTAAATTCTAGTAACCTAATGGTGGGATCGTGTCTTGCCATTCTGAATGTTGAACTACTAACTTTTCATGGTGTAGATACTTGACTAATGTTTCTTGAACTGACTCCTCTAGTTGTTGTTCCTTGTGTAGATGTACTTATTTCTTTCTTTATTCTCCCAAACTTCAGTTGTCTAAACAGTGGTGTTTTCTTTGGTGTATTAGTTGCACATGCGTTTATGGGTTCCACACTGACATTAATATGGATAGGATTGTTGCCTTCTCTTCCTGCTCTTGGACCTCTCGTCTTCCTCTCATATGCTGTGCGTAGGATTTCCTCAATCTGCTACATAGTCCGAAGATCCTCTACCTCTTTCTCATCACTTGCCAAGCCTTCCCTCATGGCTACGACTCTCTTCTTGCTATTCACATTGTATTGGTAGGGTACTCCACTACTCGTCTTTCTAGATTTCGCCATGATCCACTTGATCTAGTCATCATCCATCATGATTGGGTCCAAGGGTTCCTCCTTCTTTCCATTATCCTTGCCTCCTTCCGTTTCTCCTTTTTCTGTCAATGCTTCCCCCCTTCCCCCATGCACGCAAGGAATTTTAGTTGTCTGACTCCATCGTCATTACTCCTTTTTTGTATAACAATATCTTAATAGAAGTATACAATGATATAATGTACCTTCCTCAAGGTCCACGTAGAAACTCTTGCTCTGTTGCACTATACAACTTCGTTGTATTTACTGCAAATTCTGTTCTAAAGCCTGCTACAATACTGTCGAGCCAAAAATTTGTTGCGCAAGTGGATTTGTTGTTCACCTACTATAACTGATCAATCTATACTGGGGTCCACTATAACTGTTAGATATCATTCGTTGCGTGGTTATCCTTCAACCTTAGTATCCACTCCTGCAATAAGTATGGAAAATCACAAAAAAAGACTTCATGCAAATCAATAAACACATATTTCCCAAGATATTTATGGGGTGTTACTCTAGGGTTTCTATTATCTTTCTGTGAAAATTCCAACTCTTTTTTCCTTAGCCAGCTTTTGATCTATGGTTTTGCGGGATTCCATGGTCTCAATATCCACTTATAGTAGTTCATTTCTTTCTCCGTGGATATTACATACCTTTCACCCTATCTCATCTACTCAATCCTCCATTGTTCCTACCAATGATAACAAAACCATTTGTTGGTTTATTCATATATCATGTCTGAGTTCATATTGAGTGACCTAGGGTTCATGTTTGTTCGGGTTCCAACAAATCCTCTAAAAGTATCATCCCTCCTAGTAAACCAGAAGGTAACGCAACACAAAGAGTGCACTGTGCCATCTCACCTGAGATAATCTTAATTGGTGGCTGCAATACTCATGTGTTTGAAGCCTAGGATTGAGTGGGAGATCTGAGAATTGTGTGTTGAGAGTTCTACTATAACTTATTAACGAAATATACTGTCATTCATGATTACACAGGGAATATAACAACTCATTCATTTAGCACATTACTAACTATTGAAGACAAGAAAGAAAACATGCATTTAATCACATAACATAGATTTTACCGTGGTTCACCCCCCTCTGGGATACGTCCACAAAGATATGGCTCTTGGCTCTTTTATTATATTAGTTATGAACTATAACGTCATGCGCTTTAAAACTCTTCTCAGTTGGGTTGAGATCTATTATGAGGCAGACTAGGTCACACCAGGATCCTCAGCCTATGATCTATCCTCCTCAGTCCTCTCTAGCTCAACAAAGTGCAAAATTAGGTCATATAGAAAAATATTACATAGCATCCGCTTCTTCATATTCATCTCTCCATATCCTCTATCAAATAACTCCCTTATGAGACCTAGGTATTTATATTTATACATTTCTGGCTCTTCATCCATTACAATGTGATGCAAAAACCCTAACCCTAACGTCATTAGGTCTTCCATGCATGAACGTGTACTTTTCTTCCTTCCCGTTGTCGCTTTCCTCATGCATGCATTCTTTCCCAAAATTGTCTTTCTTTTTACTTTGGCTTGCTTCCAAGAGGAAGCTACTTAGAGATTATAAATAAGAGGCAAGGCTCTCTCATTTCAATCACACTTGAACATATTGAATATCTATAGGTGACTGAGGTAACCAAAGTATATCTAATCCAAATTTTAGAGGGAAGGTGAAGTAAAGAAGGCCGAAATTCAAGGGATGATAAATTATTTTGATGATGCTTTCTAAGGTATGTTATTTATAGGTCATCTCACCATTTTCAAAATAGCATTTTTCCTAGAATGATTCAGACCGTGAAATTGGGAGGCCATTGGGGAAACATATCCAAGTAGTTTTGGTATGAATTTCAGCTTGTGGTTCATTGTATTTTTGGAGTTACACTACGTGGAAAATAGGGTTTGTGGCTATTCCTAAAACTAGTCTAAAACATGTGTTTCATGTAAAAACGTCATAACTTATTCATAACATATCCAAATTCAGTATGATCAAATGTGTTAGTTAAAGTACAATCTATAGTATTCTGTGTAAAATTTTTAGATCCATACAACAAATATTTCGTGTGGGGCACGCTCTACAAGTTCTCCATAACAAATATGCCATTTTTGCTAAACTCCTTTTCTCAGAGGTTCCAAGTAGTGACACCTCGAGGAATTGTATAAAACACACTGAAGAGCATTGTGTACTATTTTCAAATATTTATTCATTACAGGTACATAGTTATGATTATTTCAAGTTAGGGTTGTTGACTAATCCAAAACTAGTCATGTGAGACTAAAGTAAAGTTTGTTGAAAATGCTAGTCTCTTGTTGTTAAATTTAAGGAAGGTTTGTAGGTTTAGGTATAGGTTGGTTCATGGTTGATGCACTTGTTTATGGTACAAGTTGATTGCAATATGTTTGGTATAGTTTGGTGCATGGTTGATGCACTTGTTTATGGTATAGGTTGATTACAGGTTGAGGTATAAGTTGATGCATAGTTTAGGTTATTTGTACAGGTTTTTTGGTGCGGGTTGACTGGTACATGTTTACAATAGTATATCTCACAGTGATAGTGTGACCATGGTTCCATTATTCTACTTATACGCCAGGGCGGTTGGACGAGGCAAGGACAAGTGGTTGTAGCCACCTTCCGGTTGTAGCCAGAGAACATAGGGGGTTGTAGCCTCCTTCTAGTTGTAGCGAGATAATTGGGGAGTTGGAGCTTCCCTCAAGTTGTAGCCTGAGAAACTAGGGGGTTTGAGCCTCCTTCCATATGCAGCTGGAAAAAAAAAGAAGTTGGTGCTTCCAATGAATGTAATTCTTCAAAACATATAAGAAATAACATTTCGTGGTTTTCTCCTGCTTTGGGTTTCCACATAAAAACAATGGTGTACTATGTATGTGTATGATTGTTCATTTGTTCATTGTTTATTTACTCTGTAAATATCGGATGATAATGCTACATTGATATAACACTTGCATTATATGGTTAAAAAGGATTAGATAGCTCTATTACTGATTCACCCCCCCTCTTAGTAATCCAACAATTGGTATCAAAGAAGGTTCCTTTAGAAATCAGTTTAACCACTGAAAGATAGATCATGGAGAGAAACAACATGTATACAAATGGAATACCATAGTTTGATGGACAAAAGTATGAATTCTGGAGAACAAGGATGAAGACATATATACAGGCATAGGGATTTGAAATTTGGCAATCAATTGTAGATGGATACATAGCACCAACAACTCCACCGACAAATGAAAAAGAAGTGAAACTCAGTCAGAATAATTCCAAAGCCACAAATGCACTTTTGAATGGTCTTATAGAATCGGTATTCACCAAAGTTGCACATGGTAAATTTGCTAAAGAGATTTGGGAAAAACTTCAAAATATTTATGAAGGAGATTCAAAAGTCAAAGCAACAAAGATTCAAACTTATAGAGGTCAACTCGAACAACTAAAGATGAAGGAAGATGATAATATTGCAGGTTACATTTTATGAGTTGATGAAACAGTAAATGCAATCTTGGGATTGTGAGAAGAAACCAAAGAATTTGTAATTGTTCAAAAGGTACTAAGATCTCTTCCTATGATATTTGACCCTAAGATATCAACACTAGAAGAAAGAGCATATCTAAACTCAATAAGCATGGATGAACTACATGGAATATTCATAGCATATGAATGAGAACTAAACATGAAAATCTAGATATAAAAGAAGTATCCTTCAAAGCATCCAAAAGGTCAAAGAAAAAGGGAAAGAAAAAAGAAAAATAACATAACAACAACAGTGACGTCTTAGAAGATGATGAAGAAGCGGCCAACTTTGTCAGAATATTGAACAAGGGAACCAACGACAGGTATAGAGGTAAGCTTCCTTTGATTTGTTTTAATTGTGATGGTACTGGTCATTTTGCTAACAAATGTCCTCATAAAAAAAAGAGAAATGATGAAGTTACTCAAATAGAAAACAAACATATAAAGGAAAAATACCCACAATGACAGTTTTCAAGAAAAACTTATGCACCAAAGAAGACATCTCATCATCAGATAAAGATGAATTTAGTGATAGTGAGACAAAAAGAGTTCTATTCATGGCAGTAGAAGACTATGATAAATAAGACTTCAAAGAAGAATATGAAGAGGCCGAAGAAGAATATGAAGAGGCAGAAGTTGACTACTGAGAAGAATTGTTGTGTTCCATAGAAGTTATCAGAAGAGAAAAGAAGAAAAACAAGAAACTACAAGTGAAACTAGAAAATAAAGAAGACACTCAGGAACTAGAACAAATGATCACAATTTTGAATGTTCAAATTGAAGAAGATAAAAGAATTGAATAAACACTCAAAGAACAGCTAGAAGGAAGAGACAAGATCATTGGAAATTTGGAAGAAGAAATTGTCACATTAAGAAAGGATCTTCAAAAGAAAAATATGCAAAATATCTCAAAAGTTTTGAATGACATTATCAATAGTAAAAAACCTCATCATGACAAGTACGGACTTGGATAAAATCAGACAGAAAAGGGATCAAGCTCCAAAACAATAGAACAAGAAACATATCCAAAAAGTTATGCATAAACAATCAAAGGGGATAGGAAGGTCTACAAAAAAAATTACAGGGACACTCCTCCACCGATAAGATTTAGATTTCAGAATCAACGACCGACATAAACATATATGCCTCAGGAAGAAGAAGGATTCATAAGAGTACCTCCTTTCAGAATATCTTCAACTCCTAGGTATCAAACTATCTTTTTTTGGTTTATGTTATGCATGTAATAATTTTGGACATAAAGCTGTGAATTGTAGAGTTAAGAACAGGATCATAAACAACTTTGAAATTCATACACAAAAGGGTTATCCAAGAAGGCCTAGTGAAACAAAGAGAATAAGTTACAACAGGTTTGAATCTTTGAGCACTGAAGTGGAATACTACAAATGTAACAACTTTGGACACATGGCCAAAGATTGTAGAATGATAGTCCCTCCTAAAGAACCACTGTTGATTAAGGTTGGCTGTCATTGATGTCAACCCTTAAAGAAATCCCTACAACACAAAGGTTTGGGTAATAGACCCAAGATTGTTTGATGTAAATATGTCTCATTATTGTCTTGTCATGGTTGATAAGAAGTAAATATGGATGAACTCCAAAGTGATCCCCTTATGGTGAAAGCCCTCACGGGAAGATGCTTTGCGGAGTAAGAGAACCCATGCTTAATTGTGGAATAATGAGATCAAGGACAATAAATTTTTCAGGTAAACTATCCTATATGGATATTCCTTGTCATTCCATTTTCGGTGGTATGTGGAATGTCACATAACTCCTCACGGTTAGAGAGTTATGGCCATGAGAAGTTGGAGACCCTAGGTTTGGCTAATGGACCCAAGTTTGTTTGATGGATAACGGTATGAGTTATGATATATTTTCACATAATACTATTCTATATGGATATTACATGTCATTCCATATTTGGTGGTATGTGGAATGCCACATAACTCCTCACGGTTTGAGAGTTATGGCCTTACAAAGTTGGAGGACCCTCATATGTCATCTAGAAGCCCCAAAAGGTCAAAGTAGTCAAAG
>JZKD02S1214888.1:161073-172008 GCA_000966675.3 Picea glauca | reverse complement strand
GGAAAGTGGGGCCAAGTGACCTAGAAGATGTTTTTAAGGAAGCTACTTGGAGAGTATAAATAAGAGGCAAGACTCTCTCATTTTAATAACACTTGAGCATATTGAATATCTATAGGTGTCTGAGGTAACCAAAGATATCTAAGCTAAATTGTTGAGGGAAGGTGAAGAAAAGAAGGCCAAAATGCAAGGTAACCAAAGATACCTAGCAAACGAGTACACTCCTTGATGTGACTCATCACATCTTATTTGAGGCCCTTCCATGAAATTTTTTCCCTTACCTACCTGTATGTTTTTCCAATCCCTTGGTTCCCTACCATCGATGAATCATGACATGCCTGTAGTATCTTGGCCTTGAAGGCTGACTCAGGAACCAAGAAAATTAGGCCCTTGTAGTATATGATGTCATCTATGACTCTAAAGTTGTCATCCTGTATTTTCCCATCCATCAACTGACAAGTGAACTGATTTTTGGAATATTCCACCAAGAGGTGGGCCTTTCAGTCAATTGAGATATCGGTCATGGCATAAAATGATGTCCGTATAGACAATGCATCAACAACTACATTATTCTTCCCTTTGACAAATTCAATGTCAAAGGCATAGGCTTGTATCTTACTGAACCAATTATTTTGTCTCTCATTCAAGTCCTTCTATTCCAAGAAGTACTTAAGGTCGTTGTGGTTTGATCTCACTACAAATATTGACCCTAACAATTATTGCCTGAATTTGGCCAAGGCATGCATGATAGCCAACATTTCCTTGTCATAGATAGTGTAAAAGAGATTAGGGATCCTCAAATTTCAGTTCTCATAAGAAAGGGGATGCCTATTCTTCATTACGGCCCCAATGCCCTCCCCGGATGCATCACACTCTAAGATGAAGGGTTGGCCAAAATCTGGTAAGGCTAAAACTAGGCATGTGCTCATTACCTTTTTCATCTTGTCGAAAGTAGATTGTGCCTCTTCACTCCACCTAAAATATCCATTCTTAGTCAAATCGGTCAAAGGTGCACAAAGTTGTGAGAACCCTTTGACAAATATCATGTACTAGCTGCAAATATTGAGAAATCCCCTCAACTCTATAAGAGTCTTGGGTGTGGGCCAGTCAAGTATCGCTTGAATCTTCTCTTGGTGTACATGTAACCCTTTAAATCCAATGATGTGTCCCAAGTAGAGGACCTCTGTCATCCCAAATTCACATTTGGACTCCTTGTCATCCAAGGATTGGTCCTCCATGATAGTTAAAATCTATTCCACGTGCTCCTCCCAAGTATTTCTATAGATCAAGATGTCATCAAAGAACACAAGAAGATGCTTCCTCAATTTCTTGTTGAATACATGGCTCATACATGAATGAAATGTGGTGGGTGCATTGGTTAATCCAAATGGCATCACTAAGAATTCATAGTGGCCATAGTGACACTTGAAGGAATTTTTGTGAATGTCCTCCTCCCTCATTTTGATCTAATGATAACCAGAGCTCAAGTCAATATTTGTGAAGTAAACAACCCCATGGAGCTCGTCCAATAGATCATCAATCCTCGAAATGGGATACCTGTTTTTGATAGTCTTCTTGTTTAGTGCCCTGAAATCAATGCACATGCGCATAGTCCCATCCTTCTTCTTGACCAATACCACTGAAGAGGCAAAAGGACTGGAACTTGGTCTAATGTGACCCATGTCTAAGAGTTATTTGATGGCCTTCTTTATTTCATCCTTGTACTTATTTGGGTATCTGTAGGGCATGGTGATGATTGGCTTTGCCCCCTCTTCCAACTCAAAGATATGCTCAAATCCCCTATCTGGTGGAACTCCTAGTGGAATGGGTCCAAACACCTTACTGTGTTTGTCAATGATCCTCTGGATCTCTGGTGCATAGTGAACCTTCCCCTTTGTTTCCACACATGCTGAAATATTTCACTCAGTAGCATATACAATATCCTCTCTCCTGAAAATGGCCTCCATACACTTTGTTGTGACTACCCTAGCTTTGTTGCCTGTCATGCCTCTAAGGACTACCTTTCTTCCACTCTCCTTTGTGAAAGACATCTCCATGGTCTTGTAGTTGGTGGTGATAGGCCCCAACGTACTGAGACACTGTACTCCAAGGATTATATTTGTATCCGGGAGGTCCATCACATAAAATTCCTGTGCTAAATCATGCTTACCCAGTGTGAGCTTCATCCCTGGAATGTACTTGTTACAAGGCATGGTGCTTCTTCCTGCCACCTCCACCTTGAATACTTCAAAATCAACTATGGGTATGTGCCTCCTCTACAACAATGTTGAGTCAATGAAGTTGTGAGAAGCACCCCCATCAATGAGAACTGACACATTTTTCCCTTGCATTACTCCTCTCATCCTGATGGTGTTGTACTTTGGTACCCCACTGGTGGATGTCAATGTATCCCTCTCCTATGTTGCACTGTCATGAACTATAGCCTCCTCTTCTGTATTTTCAGTAGTGTTTGCCTCTATGTTCTATATGTGGTCAAAATCCTCATCCTCTTCATTATCATATGTCACCTCAATCTAATGAACATGGCCATGACCCATACACTTGTGGGATGGGTTCCATGACTCTTTGCATGTGTAGCATAGTTGTTTTCTTCTTAGTTATATTCTAGTGTTCTCATCCATCCTATCTTTTCCCCTGTTGAACCCTCTTGGGTCTCTTCCTCTTGGATTTATTGGAGGTCTTTGGTCTCTGCCTCTAGTGTTTAGAGGTGTTTTAGGCACAAATTTTAGTTTTACATATGGGGCTAGATCTCTCATACTCCATATAGAATCATGTAAGATGGTAGGATTAAAATCCTTAACCCAACCCTTTAAGGGTTCCATCAAACCCTCTGTGAAGAGCATCATGAATCTAGACTATGACAAATCCTGTACCATGACTGCTAGCCTATGAAACTCCTCAATATACACCTCTGGTGCTCCTATTTGTCTGAGTTGTGTGAGTTCCCTGAAATGTAGTTCTGGATCCCCCTGGTCAAACCTGTCAATGAGCCTATGAGTAAACTTTGTGTATGACACTATCTAATTGTGGCCAAGTGTGGTCAACCCATGGTACCACCAGTCATGATATTTTCCATACAAGTACATGGTGGAAAACTTGATGGAATCCATCTCTCTCATAGGGTTAAGTTGCAGGTAAGTGTCTAGCTTTTGTACCCATGCCTGTGCAGTCATCTTGGTTGAAACATCAAAGCAGGGGATCTCCATCTTCCCAGCCCTGCACTCAAGCTCATAGTTGTTCCTGTGGTACGACCTGGGCTTGCTTTTGAATTTTAATCCACAGAACTGATCTAAGGTGATCTGCCTCTGAATTGGTAGGCTTAGTGAGTTGTACTCTATGGCACACTGAGGTCATGCTACCTATTTGTCCCTATGGTGTTCCTCCTCCATGTCTTCCCTCTGAATGATGATAGAGAACATGTTCCTTTTGATATTTTTTCCCTCCATGAGATCCACTAGTTTCCTTATTGGCATAAGATTTTGGGCCTTTCCCCTTATGAGTCATCTCCAAAAATATTTGTGCTATCTTCATTTGGTTTTCATCTACCTTTCTCAAGTTTGTTGATATTTCGGCATGTCCCCTATGGGTTGCCTCCTTGTTCTCCTAGAGGTGATTTACAAGGTCACTCTGTGATACCTGTATGGAATGTTGCAATTCCTTAGAAACCCCTGCTAGTGTTTGTGACTCACAGTCCTCACCTGATTCTTCCATTTTGTCCTCTGCTTCCTCTATCTATTTCCTCCTTCTACCCATATAAATGCCACTAAATTTCTGCATGCACTAATCCTCACAGGATGGGAGGATCGGAGCTCTAATACTGTTGTAATGTTCCCAAGCCAATTTTTTCTCTTGGAACACTAACTGACCACTTCTTTACTTGCTTGTTTGTGTGTGTTTGCAGGTTGGCCTCTCAAGTTTTGGCCTTAGGGTTATATTCCATTATTAAGAACAGATCTAAATATATACTCAATGAAAATACAAGATCTAACTAGTACACAAGATATGGAATTATATAGCATAGATCTAACCTTTATTATTATGAAGAGAAAGAACTTGATACAAAGTGGATGCAGATCTAGAATAACATCAGATGGATCCAAGAGATAATATATGAGCTGCTAAAAAATTCTCCTGATAAGACAATTCAAGCCTCAAGGGGCTGGATATATAATGAAGGTCAATGCAAGAGGAACCAGGGTCAAGTCCAAACCCCCCTAGCTGATGGCACATCCTTTTGAAGAGATAAGAAGACCAATATTTTAGCCCAGATGAAGGAGATCTAAAAATAGTACCAAAATCCATAGAAATATAGATTAGGGCAAATAGAATCCCTCCCTGAAGTATCAAGTCAAGATGCCAAGGTCTACCCCTCCGAACTGTTGAAACCCTAATCAAGGTTGCACCCTCTTTAAGGCTGCCAAGCTCAATATTTCGACCTTGATGGAGGAAGTATTCAAATACCCTAAAAATCTCTAGAAAGATAGATCGGGCCACCACAAGCTATTGGGAGAAGTCTCAGGGTCAGATCTGAGGTATAACCCCTCCAAACTGAACAGATCTGAATCACAGTTGTGCCCTCCTTCTCTTAAAAACGTACCAAAGCTTCAGATAATAATCTAGCAAGAGTAACCCTCCCAAAATCCTCCAAATATGATGAACAAGGCCCTGGAAGTAATACCCAGGTGCCAGAATGTCAATAGACCCTATCAATAAGTTGGATCGAACTCCTCTCCAAGGAATGATGTGCCCCTAATGGAAAACCCTCTAGGGTATGACCTGCTGCCCTCCTGAATAGATGATGGTACCTGTTAATACTATAGAATGGTGTGGGTGGAGTGTTTCATCTCCAAGACCAAGCCTGGAAAAAGGTGAGTAGAATCTTTCACGACTGAGTTGTTCTCTAGGGTTTGTATTCTCAAAACCCTCAAAACTGTGTGCTCAAGAGCCCAATAACCAAATGCAATATGAACCAAGATGATATGATAGGTGCGCCATAGGATTTCCTTTATACCTATTTCTATTTACCTTTGAGTTAAGTTAACCCAAAGGTTCAACTCCTAGCTCAACCTCAAGCACTCTATTCCTCTAGTGAGTTATGTTTTACCTTTTTAAGTCACCTTCAAATTATAACATTGAGTTAGCTGACTTTTTCCCCATGTTGCATGAGACTATGGTCTAGTGGGGATGACGACTAGACCACCAAGTCTCTCCATACCTATTCATCAAGAGGTGGGGGAAATTACACTAAAACAGGCTCCTAGAGCATGGTACTCTAGATTGGATAAATATCTATAGCAGACGGGGTTTAGAAAAGGAAGTGCAAACAACAACCTCTACATCAAGTTAACTCAAGATAGTATTTTATTAATTGAATTTTATGTTGATGATATTATTTTTGGAAGTAATGATGATAGGTTAAGCCATAAATTTGCAAAGGATATGCAAAATGAATGTGAAATTTCTTTACTTGGAGAACTATCCTTCTTTCCGGGTCTTCAAATATGTCAAAGTAACCAAGTAATTTTTATTTCTCAAACTAAGTATACCAAAGAAATGCTAAAGAAGTTCAGAATGGAATATTGCAAACCAGTTACCACTCCTATGAAAACCAGTTGCAAGTTGAGAAAATATGATGATTTAAAGTCTACAAACCATAGGGGATATAGGTCAATGATTGGTTGCTTACTATATGTGACAACATCCAGACCAGATGTAATGCAGGTAGTTCGACAGGTGGCATGATTTCAAGCAGCACTAAAGGAATCACATGTCTTATAAGTGAAAAGGATTTTCAGAGATCTCAAAGGAACAAAACATTTTAGATTATGGTATCCAAAAGGAAAGGATCTATTACTTATTGCCTACACAGATGCATATTGGGAAGGTTTCATTGATGACCGACGAAGCACCAGTGGAGCAATGTTCTACTTGGGTGAGTGTTTAGTATCTTTTCTAAGAAAGAAAAAATCATTAGTATCCTTATCTATAGTCGAAGTAGAGTATATTGCAGCAACAAGATGTTGTACAAAGGTTCTATGGATGAAACAAACCTTGATGTATATACAGGTTGAGTATGATGAGCCCATTGAAATCTGGTGATGCACTCTAAGATGAAGAACATTTTAATAAATGGTAGCAATGCTTTCCTGACCTGACAACCTGGTAAACAACCATGCGATTTCTCGAAAGGGGTTTTTAAAAGAATCGACTTGGATCCTGGTTATGCCTTCTTTAATAGACACAGGATTCTCCAAATGTTCAGGAAAGAGATCAAGGAAATTGTTATGCCTCTTCAAGAAATCTCTACGGTCTTCTCCTTTGAAAGTAAGCGTCATCTCTGGGAGCTTCAACATCTTGCGAAATACTTGCAATGAAAGGGAAATCGAAGAATGACCTTGGAGTTGTATATTTCTATGGCTTGGAACGTACTACTCCACACACCATGTAACAAGTTCTTTACAATCAAATATCTCAGGAACACATCATGCGCGATCGATTCTAGATGCCCAGATTGCATCTTTCTATGCAGGAGGAGAGGAGTAATATGAATATGCTCTAGACCACTGAAAGTTCTGGTCTTCATGACCAAATATAGTTAGAGTATCACCACAGAAATGTTGTCTAGTTTTTGTTGCCATAGGTTAATGAGAGTATTCTTTCAGCTGGATAATAAATTGAAATGAATATTTTCGGAGAGATGATGATAATATAACCTTTGAAAAACAGTGTTTTCATGCAATTTAATGAGAAATCTCCTTGATCCCTATGTTGTTAATGACAATGTTTTCAGAGCCTACATGATTAGTTATTAGCATTAAACCACACTTAATGCATATTGGGAAAAGCACAAAGATGGCAAGGATGAACGAGAGAAATTTTGAATATGAAGATTTTCATGAACCCGTCAACCCCGGAACCCGTGACCCACAGTTATGGATTATAAAAAATAAGCTAAGTGTTGAAAAGCAGTCAGTCAGACTTGCATGTAGGAGAAATTAAATATGTAGGGGCTTGGTACCCACGAAAAATATGATGTTCATAATGCAGATCATGAAATTTTGGGTGCAAAGTGGATATCGTGGAACTTGGAGATTGAATGCTCAACCTCGCAAATCCTTGAAGTTGGAAAAAAGGCTAAGTATAATATAGCAAGATGGTTGGTTGGACTTGTGTCATAGGAAATTGGATGGAAATGAAATCCAACCCGTGAACTCGTCAATTTTTTGAAATACGACTAAGTATGGTAACTAGAAAGGGATAGAAGAAGGGAAAAAGGGAAAAGGTAAGCAAGGGTAGCTATAGAAGAGGGAAAAGAAATGGAAAAAGAAAGTTGGGAAAATAGGAAGGGAAAGGAAATTTTGGAAGCATGAATTGATCTCAACATGCATGTGGGGACAATCCCTCAATAGATGTGGCTCTCCACATCCCCAACATTGCAAGGGTCCTTTCTTGGTCTCCTCTACTCTTTCCCTTGCCCGTTCCACTAGATTATCCCTACTTTGGGATGAAACATTTTGTTGAAGCATGCTCCTTCTTAGCTTCCCTAACTGTGCATCCTTCCCATAATTCTTGCAGTGAAAAGGCTTAAATCCTTTCCTCTAGAATCCACTCTTGTCTTTTCTTTTCCAATCATATGGAGACTCATGCTTGTTCTTAGAACCATTGTAACAAAATTTAGACCTTTGAATGGTGTCTCCGAGTGTCTTGGGTTTGTTGAACTCAATTCGATCTTGGTATGATTGTGGAAACCCACTAGAAAAATGTTGGATCCTTTCCTTCTTTTCCTTAAGGTAGGGAACATACCTCAACAATTCCATAAACTATTTTTCATACGCCTCCAATGTAAGTTTCCCAATTTTAATCTCATATAATTCATTTATCTTATCATCATAATACTTTTCAAATAGGTAATCCTTTCAAAAGTGTTTCTCAAACAGTTTCCAGGTTAAATTGATTTCCTTTATCCTTTTGATTTCTTTGAGGTCTTCCCACCAAATGAAAGACCTGCCATTCACATTAAACATTGTAATCCTTTCCTTAGTATTGTATGAGTAGTTATGTACTTGAAAGTACTTTTTCAAGTTGAATAGGCATGCTTCAACTTCCTCTGCTTAATTTGTCTCACCATCAAAGGTAGGAAGCCTAGACTTATTGAATTCTTCAATTAGAAAAATTTGATATTTCTTCCTCTTTCTCTTCTTATAAATACTAGATTTCGTGCCACTACTGGACTGTCTTGCTAGATTAGTCTTATGACTGAAGAAATCTGTGGAATTTTCTCTACTTGATCCACCTCTATTAGTGCATTGACGTTTTCTTTTGGATGAACTATTTCCTACATCATTGTGATCCATTTCATGCTTTTGCGCATCCGAACAGGTTTTCAACCTCTCCGACTACTAGAGCTCGGCATTGCTAGTACCTGTTTCCAGCCATATTAATCTCTATTTTTATAAGCTGCCTACACAGGGTTTTTAATTTCTCATTACTCGTCGCAATATTTCTCATTTAAACAACACCATTATACGTCACCTTTTACATACTTGCTTTTCGATTTCGTTTTCATAACTTCAAGTATGAAAATGAAACAACTGGAATTCATGTTTGATTTCATCAAAGGGTTAATTTTCATATGGTTTATCGTCGATTTGTTTTATTTAGTTATGAGCATGGTTGTTTTCATGGTATAACTCTTTGGCCCCAAACACACCATTGGTTACATATGTATCAAACCACCACCCATTTAGAATTTGACTATTGTTAATATGGTTTTGATTTATAAAATCTTTGATGCAATTGTTTATTCGACATATTGATTTTTTTGGTCAAATTGTGGATATGCAATTGTTCATTTGACATTTTGATCGAATTTTAGGATATGCATATAATGGCTTTTAACTGTTATAATTTTTTATGTACCATTACACCAAGGTGTCTTTCCAAGTATGGCCTGATATGATGTTCTTGCATGGCCTCGATCTACACCGCTATCCTCTCACGCATAGCATTAATGCTCCTTCCTAGCATTTTGAGCTGCCTTTGCATTATGTTGGAGAAGCTCGTGGCAAATGGCTCTGTTTCTGTTCTGTCAAACCATATCTCCAAATCCCCTATTGATTTCTTGCTATTAGCTATGGCTCCTGTAGTGATATTTGAACCCAACGGTGTCCAGACTTTGTTATTGTTTGATAATTCCCGAGAAGACTTCTTAAAGCTAACCCCGTAATTGCCTCCCAGAGACACGTTCTTGCGTGAGAGATTATTAGCAAATGGTTTTGAATTAGATCAAACCCTTGAAAACCCAGAACTGAAATAAACCCCTTTACCTTCAACACAGGTGGTTTCCCTAGACATTGGATCATTACAGAGATATAGCTCGTCCTTTAGAGGTCAAATCTCAATTTTTCTCTATGGCTGAAGGGAGCATTTTGGTCTATTTACAAGTGTTGAAACATTTGCGACTTCTACAGGCCTGTGCATTAGAATCCCACAACACCCCTCTCACCCATCTAGCCATGTGTCTCGGCCTCCCACTATGAAATTTCGTCTGCACATGGCGACAAGAACTCCACATCATCTGCACATGGCGACAAGAACTCCACATCATCAAAACAACAATGAAGTCATTCATGGCATTGAATTAAGTTCACAGCATTCCAGAAGGGTCAAAAACTATACAAAGTAACAAAAAATTGAAGGGCGCTTTACAGCAGTAGGGTGCGCGCGCATATGCACGGGACAAAAACGTATAACGAGCGCATGCGCGCCCGACGCGCGCCTGTCCATACAAAAAGCCGTGCATTTGCTAATACGGTGCATTAATTGCCTAAGTCGGCCTCCCGACCACCTGTGGACCGGCCCCCAAGACGATTTGACCCTCAGATCAGGGTCGGTTCTGCAAATACGACGAATTTATGGCTTAAGCGAACCCTAAACTGGTCTGTGTTTACACCGGAAGCTAGTTATGTGACCGCATGGAAATGGCTATAAATAACCGTGAAGGCTCATTGTTTCAGCAGAGAATTCAAAGCAGAGTTATGCTGTCCAGATGCTTCTAAGCCTAGCCTTTGATAACCAGTTCATCAGCTGTGTAATACCAAGTTCTCTCACCACCCATTTCTGCTCTGTTCATTTTGTAAGGAAGGCATTCAATTGAGGATTCCCGAAGGACCTTCCGCTGGAGAGAAGAGGAACCATTATCCCTTTCTAAAGCATGTGCTATGGTTGTCACTAATAGATCAAGCCTTGAAACCATTGGGAACTCCCTTGTCTCACATTTGAAGTTTTTGTTTATTGTTGTAATGTTATTTGCTTTTCAGCTGTTAGATAGATGTTATTCTGTTTGGTTTTCTGTTCTCTGTTAACCCTTTTTGATTCATAGCATCCTGTTCTACCTTGCTGAGCCCAACAGGGCATGCTAGTGCTCCCATTATTGCTCACCCAGCGACGATTCGAGCACGAACAGACTGGCGACTCCACTGGGGAGTTAAGGTATTAAATCCTCTTTCAATTGGGTTCAATTCGCTTTCCTTTTGTCGTTTTTAACTTGCAGGGATTCAAACTGGCTTTCACCGACCTGTCAATCAGCCGATTCACCACAGAATCGAGAGAACCGGTCTTTTCTCTCAAACGCGCGGGTACGCCACCCCACAGACGCGCGCATGCGCTCTGGTTTTTTGATACAGTCCGCGCGCACACGCGCATCTGTCCAGGCTAACAGCCGCGCATTTGACTAAATTTTTTTCATTGTAAAGGTTTTGGATGTAATTTTCCTTTTCAACACTGATGTAATGCACGCTCTTAACACTGCACAACTTAGGCCCCTCAACTTATAAAGGGGATAGTCGAACATAGGCACTTAGGAGGATTAAAATCATTTTTCCCTTATTTGCTTTCAGCCACGTGGATGGCTTGTTT
>JZKD02S1214888.1:147518-161063 GCA_000966675.3 Picea glauca | reverse complement strand
GATGGTGCTCTTAGGAGGGCGTAGAATGGAGTCAAAAGAAGGTTTCTCAATCTGGAGTGGCCCGGATGGAGGGCTAACAGATGGAGGATTGGCAGAGGATGGTAACGGGTCTGACATAGAACCGTTAGCGATTTTCGGCTTATCAGGTTTAACTGGCATGTCATATGTCACAGAGAAAGTTGTTAGATTAACTCCGTTAAACATGTAAATGTGGGCACTTGTCGAGGCCTCATCATGGGGTTGGTTGGAACCGCCCCCCGGTGTGGGGGTTTGTGCAACCAAAGATTGTTGCTGCGGAAAAGGCTGAGTGAGCACATCGGGTTGTGAATTTCCCTTGAAAAGTTTGGCCACTTCATCACGATGTGGGCAGTCTCGAGTGTAGTGATCGTCACCACAAATGAGACATGGGAATTTTGGTTTTCGTTGTGGTTGTTTTTCGGCAGTAGGGGTTTGCGGTTGGGTCTTAGGTTGCTCGTTGTTGTTGTTCTTCTTTGGTTTGTTTCTTGCTTTCTTATTTCCCCCAAGCTGTTGTGAAGGGGTTGACTGGACCGCATTCACATCAGAGACCTGAGTTTGAGGTGGGGTAGAAGAGGGTGCAGCGAACTGGTGGCAGTCGTGGAAGCGGGCCGCTGGATTGTTCCAGTAGACTAGGTAGTAGATTGAGTTTTGACGGAGCCAATAACTCCATTCGCATGCGAAGCAGTCGATGGTTTGGATGGGTCATTAGTGGCACGGGTAGCGTTCGGTATCAACTCATATAGAGTACTGGATTGTGAATAGACTAAGTCTAAGTACTGAGCCCGCGCGATGGCTTCTTCCTCGGTGACTACGCCACCCATGGCAACATCACGAGCAATCTGGGGTAATAGTGATTTTGTGAACCATTTTAATAACAATTGGTCAGGAATGACCGCTTTGATTAGCCTTCGTCGATGTCTCCATTCATGGATATGATCGGAGATATGTAAGGAAGTTGTCTGACGAAGAGAGGTTAATAGTTCAGTACCCATCTCGTACCGAATGGGTAGTTGGAAATGTGTGAGGAAGGACATGGCAAGGGAGTTGAAATTGTGAAAAGATGCAAAAAAGATGCAAACGAATCGAATCGTCCATGAGGGAGTTGGATGAACACCACAAATGGAAGGTCATCACGTGATTGTTTGGGTCTTCTCCAGGCTTTCCGTTGAATTTTGGGATATCAGAAGGAAGTTTAGCTGGGATAGCTGGCCAAACCAGAGAATGATAAATGGGATCATTCATTAACCGAGACAAGTCTGGGAGGTCCAGGGTGGCTAGAAAAGGTAGTTGTCGGTTAACCTGTGGGTAATGCTGGTGTGGCAAAGGGACACCAATGGGGCTCAATACTGGGTTATGTGGATAATTATAACTTGTGGGCCCTCTCATGTGAGGTTGGTTTTTACCAAGGTGCATAGGATTCGAGATGTTTTGAGAAGTGTTTGTGAGTGGAGGATAATCGGATGGGTTTTGTGGATTATAGGGTGGGTTTGGCATTTGTCTATAAGGGGGTTGTTACAGAGTCTGAACATTTTGTCCCGTGGAGGCATGTGGATTTCCTTGAAAAGGGATGCTCCATGGGTTGGGTGCGGTGGACACATTTTGTCCTTGTGGTTGATGGTGTACTCCAAATTGAGGCTACCCCCCAGCATGAGGGTGCCCCCCGAATGGAAATTGTCCTCCAATGGGAGGATGTCCCCCAGCATTGGGGTTCCCTCCGAATGGAATTTGTCCTCCAATGGGAGGATGCCCCCCAGTTTGAGGTAGAGTTCTCGGGATCTAAAAGCCAGACATCAATGATGGACCGGTGCCACCGATCGGGTTAGGACCACCAAGACCAGTCCCTCCGGGTTGTTGGATAGGTATGGAACTTCCCGGTACAATTTGGGTAGTGGTTTGGGTAGTGGTGGTAGCGGATGAATTCAATGCCCTAAATCCAAAAGGGAGTGTAGGTCTTGGTGTGGTAGGTGTGCCAATTGGGGCTTGATTAACTACCGCATTATCGACAGGGATAGTCGGAATGTGTGGGGCCATTGTCGAATGGTCTGTCTGGAGGGGAATGGTAGACCTTGGGCCAACGGACGGTATGTTCGGACCAACAGTTGGTGTGGCTGTAAAATTGGTAGTACCAGTGAAATGATTTGGGGGTACAGTATAGGAAAAGGGTGCATCAGCACCTTCTCCTGTTCCATAAAGATCTCGCACCAAGCGTGGTGGACTCCGAACAACGTCTGCAGACCAAAAGGGGTCACTGGCTAAAGGGTTCTGAGAAGACCCAGCCGGAATGTTAGAAGGATGGATGACCAAAAATTCTCCAACGGAATTCAGGTGGAGGATCTATCGTTCGTATCCCTCTGGAATGCGATAAGCTTCCGGAGATTCTAAGACAATTCGAAAATTCTCCAAAGGGATGGGAACTTCTTCCTGGGAAGTTGTAGCATTATGAACCTTTCTCTGTTGAGGAGATTCCTCCATAGAATGAGGGGGTAAAGGGGTGTTTCCTTCCATGTTCTCTGGAGGAAGTCCCTGTAGCCTCCGTGAGTGGCATGGAGGGTCGATGTTGGCGGAAAAGAGTCGGCGAAAGAAATCTATGGCCAACTAATGAAAAGAAACAACACACGCTAAAAAATCTAAGAATCCCAACCAAGCAAACAGGACCTTCTTTTGATGACCGTACTAGTTGGTGATGAAATCCAACATCGCGTGATCAAGTCCAGAAGGGGCGGGGATAGGATGGAACAGTTACAATGGCGACCTGCTTAACAGATGTATGCCTTGGTGCAAGCTTCCACGCAGTAATTGTGGATTTACCCTCCAAGGAGCCCGAGTGAGTTTGACCAATGTCTGTTCTAGGTACAGTGAGACTTCCCGTCACCGTCACCTTGTGTAAGACCCTAAAGATTATGGCCACTAAGGTTACCAATTCGCAGTCAGCCCCTGGGCGGGAACAGTCGATAGTCCGATCTGAACGTACAGGTAGGGTATCAAGCCCAAAACCAACTAAAAGGCCTCCACGCAATAATTGTGGATTTACCTCAGAGTGATCCCCATAATACGATCTGAGCACCACAATCAGTTAAACCACGGAGGGTTAGTCCCCGTAACTTACCCAAATGCGACCTCGTGCGTAACCCCTGTGTGAGAGGGGGATCCCAGGAAGACTTATACGATTACTGGATTTGACTCTCCCTAACTCAGGATGCTACTGTTTGTTTTAGAAACTTTGGAGATTTGTGCTCACAACCCTAATCCAAAGTATTAAGCCTAGTCTACTGTTGGTGGAGGATCCTAGAAAAGAAAAAGTTGTAGATAACTTTTAATTAGCGTTGATTTTTATGGCTGTTCTTTATGCAAAGGGGTGCATGGAAGTGAAACAAATGGAATTATGACTCAGACCCAAAGAGTGCATCAAATATGATAAGCAGTCATTTCCTTTCGATGAACATCTATCTAAGGGAGAGAGAAAGTTCTTTTCACTAACAAGCACAAATACGAAATGCCCTCAAACGATTCTTTTCTCAATCAAATCCTGATGTAATGCAAAAACTTTTAAATGCCTTCTAATATGCACAATCAATCATAAAGATGTCTTTTATTGTTTTCGTATGGATGATGATCAATACGACACAATGCTTGTCTTGCTAATCATCTTCTTGGTATGAATGAAAACCAATCTAGCACAAGCAAAAGTCACACAAACAATACACCCTTTCGTAGCAATCAAAACAAAAAAGAGAAAGAAAAGAAACAATCAAAGAGAAAAACAAACTTCACACCCAAAAGCAAAAGTTGAAGAACAACGACCTTGACTCAAATCAAGATAAAGAGGTTTGTAGGCCTTTGATGACCTTCACTAGGGTTTTCACTCAGCTGATGAGGAGAGAAAAATAATGCATGGGTTTCAAATTTCACTCAATAGGAAAAAATCGACGAAAATGGTGAAGAAGGCTACAAGATCCAACTAATGAGATGTTTATTCTTCAAAAAGACATGTGTCAAGGCTGAAAGGGAAGAAATATTGACTCACAAGGTCACTCAGCAGAGGAGACACAGAGGAAAAACCTTAACACAACAATTCTGGAAGGTTTTTTGAGCCGAAGAGGCTTGGTGCTCTGTTGCCAAGGGAAAGGAGCATTATAACGCTCTGTGTAAAGGTATGGGGGAGCGCCGACACTTTGTTAACACTAGGACAGGGTCGCCAGGGTCTAAAAGCCCCAGAAATGTCAAAAAATTCCAAAAATTTGGATTCAAACTTGACAAGTATGCTGAGTGTGATAAGGTAAGGAGCCAATCAGCTCATGAAACTAATCAAAGAGGAGTGAAATGGGTCTGAAATAATCAAGGGATAGAACAAGGTCAATGAGGAGAAAAATCCAAACAAGAGGTTTTGATTTGAGGCTATCTCCCCAATATGGTCGCCAGTTTCTGTTGTAGGAAAATCTCCCTATGGACAGGTAGATCGCCTCTAGAGCTTGACCTTAACTCTAGATAGAAAATGTTTAACATGGACACTGACTTCCTTTCAAATCTATCTAAACTAACACATGAGAAGGAAGGATAACAGAAGTACCATTTTATCGACGTTTGTCCCTGCACGCTCCGAGTTGCGCTCCAATCCTTTGCTCCTCGCTGAGTTCTGCAGACAAGACAAGATACAACCGCTTCCTACTCTATTGATATTAGCTTGAAAACAGATCTATCAATTAATGATAATTTCATGTGACATTAGACAAAAACTAGAAAGAAACAGGCCAAGCGTGTCATATTGATGAGAATAATGACAACAGTACTTACAATCGTAGATAGGAATGTGACAGCTTCGTCAAGTCCCCTTCATCTAACCCTTGCCTGAAAGCTCGACAACCTGGATAACAGCAACTTCACTGATCACTCTCCTTTGGCCAACTGTGATTTTCCTCCAAGATCATAAGTTTCATATCTTCAATTCTTCCCCCCTTTCCACCATCATAGAGCCTGTTTATATAGGTTAAGAGGAGCTTAACCTCTTGAGTTATCTTTAGAACAAGTTGGGAACCTTCTCCTTAGATAAAGGATCTCTTGATGAAACCAAGAATTCGAGCACAACTGCCTCCTAATCTTGAAAGATCCTCCCCTTATTCTCCTCAACAGGCCAACTACTGCCTCAGATTAGGCAGCGCTCCCTTAGAAGGGGCATCAGAGCACTGTAGCACTCCCTGGTAAGATTTAGGGAAGCGCCAACGCTCTCAAGATGAGAAACACTCCTTCAAAGGGGGCTGGGGAGAATTATAACGCTCCCTGAAGCCTTGTAGGGGAGTGCCAATGCTTTTGGGGCTGAAGTAGGGGAGCGCTCCCACTCAAATCCTTTGTTTCAGGGTACCTTTCAGGTGTCAAGAGTTATTTGACTTCAGTAAACCAGTTCTCCTCCTTCAAATCAATCATGTGAGATGTTATAAGTGTCTCCTTAGTGTTGTTGACATGAAAGTATGTCTGAACATCATTTGTGACACTAGTGACCAACTTGCAACACTAGCAAAAGTTGTAGGGAAGATGCGACACTTACGACGATTGAGAGGGACATGCGACACTTATCCAGCTGAGCAATTTTGACGTATAACAACAAGTTTCTTGTTAGATAATCTGAAGTAGATGCTTTTACACCAAGGAAAAAGGAAGTCAGGTTTGAGATACTCAAGAGCCCTGATTTAGATCCACGAGTGAGAGAAGAGCTTATAGAGCTTGTTGAAGCCAAGGAACCAGGTGTTGCATACATGTTAAGACACTCACATGTGAAAGCCAAAAAGTCGTCCTCCATATTGAAGAAATTTGCCATTGATATTGCTTACACTTTTCTCCGTAAGAACTGTAGAGGTCCCGATGTTGCTTTCAACATTCCCCACATTTCTCTCATCGAGGTGGGGATGATCTACTATGTTTGAGCAAAAGCAAAGCCCGACAAAGAAACTTAACAAATCAAGAAATTCAAGTGATGCTTTCAAGTTCAAGTTCAAGAAATTCAAGTGATGCTCTCAAGTTTAAGTTACGCTGACTTGCAAGTCCTCTATCTACTCAGATCCATGATGTTGTAGACTTGAAATATTTTACTTGAAGACATCTGCATTATAAAATTGTGGCCTCAAAGCATGCACTGTAGCTCAACAGGCCTGAAACTGAACATAGTTGAAGTCCATAAGCCTGATTGGATAAAGCTTGGGTTTTTATAGTTGATAGAAGAAAAGCCAAACATTCATCCTTTCCTACAGATCTATTTGTTTCTTGCCAACAGGTATTTATTTATTGATTGAGGTGGTTGGGGGTTAAGTGGCAACTGAAAACACAAATGTTGTATCCACAGAATCATCACCCTTAAAGCTACAGAATGCATCTAATGGAAAAATCAAAGGAAAGAGTCCCAAGAAGAGAGGAAGAGATGCATCTTCATCCGTTGGCAGAGTTTACAAAACGCGTCGAAAAACTGCTTCTGACAATGAGAATGCCAAATCTTCGGGATGCCCGAAAACACCAATGAGAGATAACTTAAATTTGGCATCTCCTTCAAGTCCGCTTCTAGTTGTATCAGATAGTGACTTTGAGTAAGCCAACGATTATATGCCTTCCTGAGATGAACCCCAATTGCTTGAAACTTGTTGTCCTTGCAATTTTCTCTTTCTCTTGATCATTCGATGGTGAATTTGAAAGGAACCAAGACACCTGGCAATGAAAAAATTGACAAAGAGAATCAGATACAGATTATAAGGCGAAAGTTTAGTGAATAAAAGATGGGAAGGTTGAGCATATTCAGGGACATGGTGCAGTGCTCTACATGTTGACAGAGATGGCAGAGGCATTTAAACAAGCATATTAATGATCAAAGGGATTCGTCCGAGTGGTTGAGAAGGAGCACTAAACATTTGGAAGTGAACAAAATATCAGGCTTATACACAGTGGTCAATCTACTACACTTGTCATCAATTTTTTAATGCAGTCACTGGTGGCAGAGCAATTCCAGGCTCTAAAGGAAAACTCGACAATTGGAAAATGATAGTTTCAAGCATTCCCGGTCTAAGAACATTTGACTCCATCCAATCTCCAACAAGCTCAAGCACTCAATGACTTCAACATTCATTGGTTTTTGATGCTATTAAATTCTGTTCGCCAACAAATCCTAAAAAACTCCAGATGTTCAAACAACAGTTACCCAATCGACTTTCCTGGGATTTGCTGTCTTGTTTGTTACAGGAGACAGCCTACAGATGTCAAGAGGATTGTAACTGCTTTTCTATTTTTAGAAAGTAGAATTAAAGCGCGAGTCTTGGAGGACTGATAGCAATTTTTGTATTTATGCATATGTAAAATACAGAACAGAGGTTCGATTGGGCAGAGTAGGAGAGGATTCGACCTGTGTGAGAGGGTTTGACCTGAATTTTTTTAATTTTCTTTGCTAGACTGGGATCCTGGCTTTTTCAGGAGTATTTTTGTAATCTTTAAGATGACCAATCAGTAATGGGCATGCTTTCTTTTATAGGATTCTTGTGTGGATATATTGGTGGCGTTTTTCCTCTGTTAAAGTATTTTCCTATCCTCTTTCCACTTGTTTTTCAATTCTTATTATCAGAAGATAGTAAACAGAGCAAAATTTATTGGCAAATACTCTGCATCTGTCATTTTCATGATATTTATGTTATTCATCTAAAAAGCTCAGTTAAGGAATTCTTAGCTGCTCCTTTTCCTAGCTTTTTCCTCCCCTATTTCTTCCTCAAATCGACACCATCAAAACTTAATTCGATCCAACATTTTTGCTACCTTTCCCTATGAAAGAACTTTGTCTAGATCTGAGAGTGAATCAGATTTTTAAGCGCAAACCCCATTTGCCCAATGGCCCTCCTTACTGTCCTAAACTAACCATTTAAAAATAAAAAACTCCATATTTTCATTATTTTCATAGCTAGCCTAAAATCCATCCCGTACAAACCAAGTTTAAATCGAAAAGAGAGATCCCTCTCTGAGTCTTGGAGGGATAGATCCAAGACTCCAAGTGGTTCGAGGTTACCTCTGTGATTTCCTCCATAGCCTTAGGCAAATCACAGAGTGCTAACATTTTTGGCGACTCCACTTGGGACGTTCTCCAGAGGTGCACTTCAAGTTCAGATTTGACTTCTGATGGTGAACAGAAGCCAAACACAGGAAGGCTGTACCATTCACCTGGGGACTCCATTGTTCAAGATCCCAAGTTTCAAAGTTCACAAGCGACTTCACTGCTGAAGAATCCATATTTCAAAGCCTTGATGATGCTTCAAGATGACAGGGTATGTGGTAAATCCTATATCTTTTGAAGCCATAGAAGAATTCAGGGGTAAGTTAGCAGAATTTTACATTGACGAAGACTTTTTAACAACTGTATTTCTTGTTTTGGAATCGAGAAAATTTTCTTCTAAAAGTAAAATCTGTTGTCTTGAGCTAGTTGTCGAAAAGTTCGAAAATGATATTGAACTTTTGGATTCTCAAATTCAGTCCTACAAATTCCTAGATCTTAAAGAATTCTTGGAAAATCTTCCTTCTCCAAAGCAAGAGGAAATCGTACTACCTATTGATTTGCAGATTGATGATGATTATGTTTTCAAGTATAAGGCTGAAGTTGTAGATGCATGTTTTGATTTTGAGGATGAAATCGATCTACTAGTCATAGAAGATCTAGGAACGAATATCATGCATCATGCTTTAATCGATCCTATAGAAGATTACATGGAGGTTTATGTTAGCTTGAATTTTCAAACATATTTTCTCTATAACGACCAAATATGTCACCAGTTGCCAGTATATATTTCAGCCTTGATTTTCATCAAGCACGATGAGGAAACCCAATCATGGGATCAACTGCTGGGTTGGCTTCATTGGCACTTTTTCATTACCTGATTGAATAAGTAACTATTCGCAAAGTAGGGTAGGTAGGAATGCGCCAATAATCTCAACAGGATGAGCATATTTTCTTTTTCGTCTCTTCATGGTTTTATTTTTAGTTTACAGCTTGGAGGCAGCCCAATGATCAGCTGGTCGGAAAAATTCAGAGTTCAATGATTCTAGACATCTCCTTCAGAGCTATCTTCCCCAGGTGGAGCCTATGTTAGAACCCTATATAATAGGGGAATCAATTTTTCGACTCTATCTATCTATTTTAGGCATTATGTGTTTTTCTCATGATGCATGGCGAAGACGGCAGAAAGCGCTCGACACTGACCAAGCGTAAGATGAGTACCTGCGCGTGAGCTTCAAAGCGAGTTCCAGTGCACTTTTAGCAAAAATTATGAATTGGTTTGAAATGACACAATTTAATTCTTGTGGGAAAATACAAATTTGGTTTGTTCGCCAAAATTTGGTCCTTTTTAGCAAAATTGGCCCCTCGACCTTTATGCAAAGTTTTTGTCTTGTTTATCCAAAATATAAATTGTTGAAGAATTATTTTCCAAAAATTTATATTGGTTGAGGGCCAATATCTAAGCACTCAACACCGAGAGTTAAACCATTTCACAAACCAACAGAAAACACACAAGCCAGTGCCAACACCAAACTCCAAAGATAGCCTCGGGCTCACTTCATCGGAATGCTTTGTACCTTTTGTCATATATCAATACTCAGTTGTGTTTTCTTCTCATGAATGTCATCAGTAGTGGGAAGTCAAGCAGTCATCTCAGCAACTTTCTCCATTATCAGTCAATGCTCAGTACTGAGTTGCTTTCCTCGAGTGAAGATTGTTCACACCTCCAATCAAATATATGGGCAAATATACATTCCAGAAGTAAACCGGATTCTCATGTGTCTATGCCTTGCAATTACCATTGTTTTCCAAGTTACGAATATGATCGGCCATGCCTATGGATTAGCTGTTATTACTGTGATGTTTGTTACAACTTGCTTGATGTCTTTGGGGATCATCGTTGTATGGCAGAAGAATATTCTTGTATCTTTTTCCTTTTTAGTAATTTTTGGATCTATTGAACTCCTGTATATCTCAACATGTCTGATCAAAGTTCTTGAAGGGGGATGGGTTCCTTTGGTACTCTCCTTAATCTTTATGGCAATCATGTATGTTTGGCATTATGGAACATCAAAAAAGTATGAATTTGATTCCCAGAACATGGTTTCAATGAAAAGGATATTAAGTTTAGGGCCGAGTCTTGGGATGGTGCGTGTGCCTAGAATTGGGCTTATTCACACTGATCTAGTAACAGGAGTGCCTGCTATCTTTGGTCATTTTGTTACAAATTTACCAGCCTTTCACAGGGTGCTTGTGTTTGTGTGCATCAAAACAGTTCAAGTTCCGTATGTCCCATCCGAAGAAAATTACCTGATCGGGAGAATAGGTCCAAACGAATACTGGATGTTCAGGTGCATAGTGAGGTATGGTTACAAGGATGTTCATCAAGAGAACTATGAATTCGAGAATCAGTTAGTTCAAAACATTAGGGAATTTATACAGAAGGACAATGGAGATGATTCTCTTGATTATAGCACTGAAATGTGTAGCACTGCTAGGATGGCAGTATTCAGTACATCAACCGATTCTGCAATGAAGATAGTTCTTTTAGATTAGGAGGAGAACGAACTATTATCCCCAGTGCACAAGTTTCATGTTAGATCATCTGAAGTAGATGCTTTTACACCAAGGGAAAAGGAAGTCAGGTTTGAGCTACTCGAGAGCCCTGATTTAGATCCATGAATAAGAGAAGATCTTATAGATCTTGTTGAAGCCAAGGAAGCAGGTGTTGCATACATGTTAGGACACTCACATGTGAAAGCCAAAAATTCATCCTCCATATTGAAGAAATTTGCCATTGATATTGCTTACACTTTTCTCCGTAAGAACTACAGAGGTCCTGATGTTGCTTTCAGCATTCCCCACATTTCTCTCATCGAGGTGGGGATGATATACTATGTTTGAGAAAAAGCAAAGCCTGACAAAGAAACTTAACAAATCGATAAATTCAAGTGATGCTTTCAAGTTCAAGTTCAAGAAATTCAAGTGATGCTCTAAAGTTTAAGTTACGCTGACTTGCAGGTCGTCTGTCTACTCAGAGCCATGATGTTGTAGACTTGAACTATTTTACTTGAAGACATTTGCATTATAAAATTGTGGCCTCAAAGCATGCGCTGCAGCTCAATAGGTCTGAAACTGAACATAGTTGAAGTCCATAAGCCTGATTGGATAAAGCTTGGGTTTTTATAGTTGATAGAAGAAAAGCCAAACATTCATCCTTTCCTGCAGATCTATTTGTTTCTTGCCAACAGGTATTTATTTATTGATTGAGGTGGTTGGGGGTTAGGTGGCAACTGACAACACAAATGTTGTATCCATGGAATCATCACCCTTAAAGCTACAGAATGCATCTAATGGAAAAATCAAAGGAAAGAGTCCCAAGAAGAGAGGAAGAGATGCATCTTCGTCCGTTGGCAGAGTTTACAAAACGCGTCGAAAAACTGCTTCTGACAATGAGAATGCCAAATCTTCGGGATGCTCGAAAACACCAACGAGAGATAACTTAAATTCGACATCTCCTTCAAGTCTGCTTCTATTTGTATCAGATAGTGACTTTGAGTAAGCCAACGATTATATGCCTTCCTGAGCCGAACCCTAACTGCTTGAAACTTGTTGTCCTTGCAATTTTATCTTTCTCCTGATCATTTTTCCGAGTGGTTGATAAGGAGCACTAAACATTTGGGAGTGAACAAAATATTAGGCTTATACACAGTGGTCAATCTACTACACTTGTCATCAATTTTTTAATGCAGTCACTGGTGGCAGAGCAATTCCAGGCTCTAAAGGAAAACTCGACAATTGGCAAATGACAGTTTCAAGAATTCCTGGTCTAAGAAGATTCAACTCCAGCCAACCTCCAACAAGCTCAAGCACTCAACGACTTCATTGGTTTTTGATGCTATTAAAGTCTGTTCACCAACAAATCCTAAAAAACTCCAGATGTTCAAACAACAGTTACCCAATCGACTTTCCTGGGATTTGTTGTCTTGTTTGTTATAGGAGACAACCTACAGATGTCAAGGGGATTGTAACTTCTTTTATATTTTTAGAAAGAAGAATTAAAGTGTGAGTTGTGGAGGACTGATGGAAATTTTTGTATTTATGCATATGTAAAAGACAGAACAGAGGTTTGACTGGGCAGAGTAGGAGAGGATTCGACCTGTGTGAGAGGGTTAGACCTGAATTTTTTTAATTTTCTTTGCTGGACTGGGATCCTGGATTTTTCAGGAGTATTTTTGTAATCTTTAAGATGACCAATCAGTAATGGGCATGCTTTCTTTTATAGGATTTTTGTGTGGATATATTGGTGGCGTTTTTCCTCTATTAAAGTATTTTCCTGTCCTCTTTCCACTTGTTTTTCAATTCTTATTATCAGAAGATAGTAAACATAGCAGAATTTATTGGAAAATACTCTGCATCTGTCCTTTTGATGATATTTATGTTATTCATCTAAAAAGCTCAGTTAAGGAATTCTTAGCTGCTCCTTTGCCTAGCTTTTTCCTCCCCTATTTCTTCCTCAAATCAACATCATCAAAACTTAATTCGATCCAACATTTCCGCTACCTTGCCCTTTGAAAGAACTTTGTCCAGATTTGAGAGTGAATCACATTTTTAAGCACAGACCCCATTTTCCCAATGGCCCTCCTTGCTGTCCCAAACTAACCATTTAAAAATCAAAAACTCCATATTTTCATTATTTTCATAGCTAGCCTAAAATCCATCCCGTACAAACCAAGTTTAAATCGAAAAGAGAGATCCCTCTCTGAGTCTTGGAGGGCTAGATCCAAGACTCCAAGTGGTTCGAGGTTACCTCTGTGATTGCCTTCGCAGCCTTAGGAAAATCACAAAGCGCTAACACCCTCATTCTTGTAACTCATGCTCTAATCAATATTTAAAATTAGTCATTGAAGAACACTTAAGCGACGAAAATCATCTTAAATGTTCTAGTACTCCTATGAAACTGATTAGAGAAGAAGATATGCAACTAGAAGAATAAACCTTAAACCTTCATCCTCAAAATGCACTTTGTTCACAGGAAAGACTAGATGTTTGTCACATAAATTTTGAATTATCTATCACACAAAAGGAAAATCTAGATGATCATATCATGTTGAGGAATTCGTCACCAAAACAGAGTAAGAGTTTTAAATAAGGTGAAGAGAAATGTCTTGAGAATACCATTGTTAATTATCGTGGTTCAAGAGATTCTTTTCATGTGCTTATTTATGATTCCTTTTATTCTTTATATCCTAATCTCTTCCTAGACTCTGTTGGACTTGACACCTTACCTACAACATCCTACTCTTTTCTGCCACAATCATATCCTTTCAATATTCTAAATTTTGGTGAAATTAATTCCAACCATAACATTGATAAAATCGGATTTGATGCTTGTTCACTTTCGTCACTCACATGGGAAAAGGACATGTTGTGAGATGATTTTACACAGTTTATTGTTAAAAAAGACAATGCATTATATCTTATGGAGATCAAACATTCTACGTTGCATATTCGTTCTT
>JZKD02S1214888.1:126715-136734 GCA_000966675.3 Picea glauca | reverse complement strand
TATCCATCATTTAACATTAGAAATAAATTCCATAATAATCAAATGATTGATTGATCACACATAAAAAAATGGAATAAGAAATTATGGGCAACATATAACATTTAACAATATGAAACACCATATGATTGACAAGCTAAAGCTAAAATCAACCGTTATAACATTTTCATAATAGAACAATAATGAAAGAATAAAATGGAATAAGTATCACACAGGTCTAAAGCCAAGGATGAATTACTTTCCCATATTCTTTCTCAAAATCGCATGCCCATACTGTAGTCCTGGAAGAATTGTTTTGGATAATAAACTCTTAAAGATTGGAAAAATTAATATATAAATAATAATATTTAACCATGTATTGATAAAAAAACTAAAACTATTTAAATCAATGCATAATCAATTATTGAAAGAATATGAAAATAAAATCATTTTACTTATAGGACAAAAGCCATTAAGCAACCTGGAATTTCATATTCTTCTTTAAAAATACTCGTCCATTCTCCCAAAGCTTCCAACCATCCATTACTCCATTTGAAAAGAAATAAAAAAGTTTACAAAAGAAATAATATACAAAAGAGAAAGGATTAAAATCCTCCTCTCTAATTCTTGGATCTCATGGCTCTGATCTTTCTCATATATTTATAAAATGAATGAACAGTCTGGGCGTCACTATTAATTTCCGCCACCTGAAATTTGCATCTAAAAGAGACCCAAATATCTCTCCAATTATGCATTTGTTTGGGAAAATCTCTATGCAGAATGTAAATGGTTCGATTTTGGTTCTGGGTTTTCAACCGTTTCTCCAAATTCCTCACGGTTTGGCTGCAATCAATCCTGCAAAATCGTGTGTCTAATCTTGACCCCTTTCCAAATTTTATCTGTTGTTGCTCATAAAATTATTTGTAGCAATCCAATATTATTTTTGGATCAATCATATTGAACGTATTTGGATAATAAAATCAATCCATGATCAAATCAGTATCAAATATTTTATAATAGAAACCTGTGAAATAAAAAGAAACCTAAATTAATAACCTAAAAATTGAGAATAAAACAAAATCTAGAACAATAAAATAAAAAATGAATTTAAACTAACTATATGTTCTAAACAAACATTATTTATAATTTGTTTTCAAATATGATCTAGAAGCTTCAAGTTAATGGAGAAAAAATATTAATTTTAGTTTTTTACAAAATCAAACAAATGATAGATAATTCTTTGATTATTATTATTTTGAAATGAAATGCAAAATGAAAAAAGAATTTAATTAATTAACATCACCAATTGATTTCATGAAAATGAGAAACTAACCAAGATATTATTTGATGAAGTATTGAACAAATTATTCAAAATAGTCAAACTTGCTAACGAGCAAAATAATAAACACATAATCATAATTTAAACAAAAGTAAACATTTGATAAAAAATAGCGTTTATGTTTAAATTGAGATTTTTATGCTCGTTTTTAACTTTTGACATATACTCTTGTAATAAATGACTCATACTAAAGTGAATGTCTTAAGTTTGTCTCAAAGCAAGCCAAGGAATGGAACTATTTGAAAAGGTTGATTATGTAGCTCATTATAATTATCAAGATTCTAATAGGGGCCCTTTTAATTTTGTAAAAATATAAGGGGAGTTGTTGGGGCCCCACAGGACCTTGTTGTAGATGTTTTTGAATTTTGGATAGACTCTGTAGTATAACTGCATTCAAATCTTCTTGTTAGACTTGGGCCCTCATAATCCTTCCATTATCTACCTTTAGACCCCTCACCGTGGCCATCAAATCTGGAGGGGTCTCCCTATCCCTCCGGTCATTAGATTATTCATCTTTGAGGTGTATGAGGTCATCCATAATGTGTTGTACCATTCACTTCCATGAGATTATTCAATTCATCCTACATGTTGAAACAACAATCATCATTAGCATTTCATGTCAATATTCTGACTCAGGAATTCTAGACAACATAAATCCCTTTTGAGCAACCTTAAGTGGTCTTAGTGACCCATTCAAGCATCGAGTTTGAACTGTTCTATGATACCACTCTGTAGCATAATTGAACCCCTTATGTGTCCTTTTAAATGGATGGGGTATTTGTAATTACCTCTTTTCTTAATCATATCAATCCCCTCTCTTAGAGCTTCATCGTCTTCTACTCACCAATAGCTTTCCAACGATGGGTATTTCACTCAAAATTGATTCCTAGATTAAAATTTATGGCCTTTCTAAAGTTCCTTGGCATTTGACCTATATATTGTTGAAATGTGGCATCCACATGACACATTGGCACATTCATCATTCATCATGAATACTACAATGCACTTACATGTTGCCTATGAAATTCTACCATCAAGTGAGTATGCTTCACGCAGAACCATCAGATCTATCACTCAAACTCTTTACTAGTACTTGTGTGATTTACCTCCGACGGATATGGTATCTAGGAATATTTCCCTTCGATGCCATTTGTTTGGAGCTAGAACGAATCGAGCAATTTCCTTACTCTGATACCAAGGTATCAAGGAATATACCTTCTCCTTAGTGAACTCTTGTAAGAGTAAGTCACAATCTCCTGATAGATGATTGATATTGATTTGGGTCCTAAGGTTCTCCCGTCAAGTAAACTCCACTCGAATCATCCACTTATGGGTAAGTGACACTTGTCACTCTAAACTCACACCAACTACCTCGCTGGAAAGTCATGTTGTCCATGAAGTTAATCCTTCATTCTGATAACTTAAACAAGGTTCATGACAAATCAACGATTGTCATGCCTTCTCTTCATTTTCTTATCTATGGTCGAGATATTTCCTCTATCGAAATCGCACTTCTAGTTCATCATATTATTTCTATGAATCCATCAAAGTCATGCCCCAAAATTAGTCAATGTTGAGTCAACTAGGCTCACACTCAATATCTCCACTTAATCATCTATCGACACACATCTTCACATTAAGACTCCCCATCAAATCTCACCCTTCTGACTTACTAGTGGGACCCGTAATGATCAACAACTGTAATTTCATCCCTTCCACTTACATATTTAAGGTTCACACTAGACTAACTTCGGGGTATTTTCATCGGGTTTATTCTCACAGGTCATGAGATTTCCTCTCGAAGGCCTCACTTCGATAGGTTTTTTTTAGATTCCTTCCAACAACGTTTGAGGGACTTCTCCAACATGATTAATCTGGCTACCCACCAACCAATAGAAACAATCTATTCAAATCAACAATGACATTTCTTTTCTGACCAACACCAGGTTGATGAAGCCATAAATGTCTGTTGAGAGAACTTATCCATTTTTACAATCCTTCAAGACTTAGGCTTCTGAATTTCGAGGAATTCAAGATGATCCTAAAGCCTCTACGGCTGTCAAACTGAAGGTTATGGCCTTGCATGAGTTGCAAACTCTTCACATAGGAAACCTATGGGGTTTTCGAACAGGTAGTAGTTTATAGTCATTCATTTATACGATTTAATCAAACATTAACATTCATCACTACATGGTTAGTCTTACTGCATTCAAGACATAGAATAAGTATAGAAATAGTCTCTTGGATTTAACCATTCAATTGCACTAACACAACTATTATATTCTTAAGCATTCACATAAGTCATCCAAATAATTCAATCACTGCCAATTCAATGCAGATGAACAATTATATGATAAAAGAATAATCCAATCTAACTAACTGAGAGAGGACACCTTTCCTCCCAACCTTAGGACTTGTTGTAGAGTCACTTCCTACAACATACCACCCCTATTCCAAACCATGATACCACCAAGGAAATTGACTCAGTAGGGCTCCAAGTCTAAGATGATCTGAGAAGGTTACTCTTCTTCTCCCTCTGACACAACAGAAGTTGTCACTTCCCACTGAGCTCTAGGTCTCTACAGGTTTATTAGGTGGTTTCTCAACTATATTTCCTCTGCACATGGGATTCCCTTCTATACTTATCAGTCCCTCAACAACCTCCCCTTACCAATGTCTGTTTATGTCCAGTAAGCACCAAGTTGCAACCCACTATTTCTCTAGTTCATAATCTGGTTCATCTATTTTCAGGGTGATCATCATCAACTTGGACAAGCTTCCTATTTTCTTCCAGAAATATATCATTTTCTTTCTTGATCAATAAATTTTATTTCTGCTCATTATTGCTTGTCTCTCTGAGCTCCCTCTTTTTTCTTTGTTCATCTATGTTTTTTTTTCCATCTGATCGATCCTGCTCCCCACACTACCTTCTTCCTTCTCCATTTCCTAGATATCTTTGTTGAATCCTGCAAATGTAACCTGTAGTCTCCTCTTTCTCAATCTGAAGGGGAATTTTGTGGTATGTTCCTTTTATTCATTCAATTGGCCATTCTTTCTACACATGGGCCAATTGTAGTAGTCATTACTACCTAGCCACCTTTATGAAATTCTCTTTAATGTTCGTGTGGTGTCTTCCATAATTCTGGTGTGTTGGTGGTGAAATCATCATGTTTGTAAGCATGGATAAGCTTACTGTGTAAGCTTCCTATTTTCTTCACTAATTCATCTCATCTTCATTTCACTGAACCATCCCATCAGCCCTCTACATCATCAATTTCCACTGGTGTATTATCACCAATACTTATCAAGGTTGTTCCCTCTCAGTTAGTAGTTTGGTGTTTATATTAAATCAAAACACAATTACATGCCTCATATTATTACATATGAATTTTGTGCATAATTACAATCTTGGGTGAAAACAGGTTGTTACAAAACTTATTCTCTTATGTGATGTTGTGGTCGGCATATTTTAAACCTAGAATCAAACCTAACATGTCCCCTTCCACAATCACTCCCTATGGAATATTTGGCTCCATGAGTGGGTACTTCACTTCTTTCTGCAAATTGACAATTTCCGTAGATGGAATTCCCAGTGGTATGAAGTCTTTGGGAAAAATCGACGTTGAGGAGGATGATTCCAGTGTTTATTCAACTATAGATGTTGTTGTTGGTTGACTACATTGTTTCTTCAGTACTGAAGATGAATTTTTGTTTCCTTTGGTGGTGCCATATTCCTCTGCAACTATTTTCTATGTACAATTGGGCTCTGAACCTTGGCTCTGTAACTCAACTCTGTAAATTGGCTCTACAAATTCACTCTCTATGTGAATCATAATTCACATTAAATTCCCCTCGTCGACCCTTTGCTTTATTTTATTCCTCATTTCCAACTGTTAGCTTCCCTCCATTCCTAAACTTACCATCTAATCAACTAGTGCTTTGCATTCATTATCTGTCGTAATGCTTCATTAACTTTATATATTCGGTGAATTATCCATTAGATTCTGCAATTTATCAAAATATTCAAGTTGATCTTCATTTATGGTTACGTGGCACCACTACTTCATCATTATGGTATCTCTTTAATGCATGTCATGTCATGGATTGTCTTAAATGCTCTTAAATTTTATCTGCACAATCTCTTCTCTCTGCACAATCTCTTCATTTTGCATGATATCTTCTCTCTGCATGATATTATCTCTCTGTGCAATATTGTCTCTCTATGTGAACTTTCTTCATTCATCTGTGCGCTCTTCTACTTGCTTCTTTCTCTTCTGTGGATTTTTCCTGATTTTCCTTAACTGCTTGGACTCTTCAATTGTCTACTTCTTACCTAAATCATTTCCTTACTTTTTCTTGTTTTTCTTTATTTTTCTTTCTTTTTCCGTCTTTTCTATCTATAGTACACTATGATATAAGTTCTATGGTACATATTTTTATTTCTTTTTCCTCCTTTTATGTCTATAGTACACTATGATATAGTTCTATGATACATATCCTATGCAATTCACCTAGTGCGCGGAAGGACATGTGTCCTTATATAGTTTCAATTGACTCCCATTTACTGGTCCTTCCATGAATTCTCCATCCTACTGTTCTATCTGCACAACCTGCTTATGTCACATATCTAATCATTTATGGTCCTAGCTAGTGTGTCCTAATATTTCCAAGGTGCTGTAAGAGTTTACTTTCATAGAGAAGAACTAAATCTCTCGTCTAAAACTTTTTCTGCTTGATGTGTCTATCATGACATGATTTTTCACATCAATCTTCCTCTAATACCAATAACTCTAATAGACTTTCTTCTATTGTGTAGAAATCCGTAAGGTCTTTCATTATAGCAATGTGCAGACTCGGTACAATAAATTTCGTGGGCATGATTGCTTCCTTACCATATGCTAATCTAAAGGGTGCATGACTTGTCAAATTCTTGCATGTAGTTCTATAATCCCACATCACTGCAAGAATACTTAAGTCCCAGTCATTCTAACCTAGATTACAAACCTTTTTCAATTCATTCTCGAGTATCCTATTGAAGGCCTCCACCGTTCCATTCTCTTGAGGGTGAGATAGAGTGCTCTTTCGATGATGAATCTGGAACTCTTTTTTCAATGTTGCAATTGTCTTGTTCAAAACATGAGTCCCATTATCTCTCATAAGTACTTTAGGACACCCAAACCTTGTAACTATGTTCTCAAATAAGAACCACATAGTTGTCTCTACGTTGTAATATTTAACTTTTTTTTCCTCTTCCCATCTTATCAAGAAGTCTATTGCGATAATTATGTACCGAGCTCTTAATCTCCTCGTTGATGGATTAATTGGTCCAAAACAATCCACTGCCCATTTTTAAAAATCCTACAAGGTGACTTGCAGATTCAAAGACATCTCGTCCCTTCACAATGACCTTCCTACTCTTTTACAAACATCACAACTCTGAAAAATATTCCTTAGCGTCCTTATGGAGGGTGGGCCACCATATCCCTGTGCATAATATATTTTGAGATGTCTCATTTCTTGCATAATGACCTCCTACAATTCCATCATGTGCCTCCACTAGGATCATTGGTCTTTCATGTTCTAATACACGATGTCGCAGTATCCCATATATGTTGAACTTATATAAGTTTCCTGTGATCAAATGATAATGCACTGCTTTAACCACTAATTACTTATTTTGTGCTACTATGATGTAAACTATCATCTAGGTTCCCTGCATCTTCTCCTATCAATATTCATGAAAAATGGTTTGGTCCTGGATTCAGTTTCCTTGGTTTCACAATAACTTCAAATTCATACTGGTGGAAAAACAATAACCATCTGCATATTATCCCCCCCAACACTACCTTGTTCACTAGGTATCGCAATGTAGAATGGTCATTATACATCTTGAAATGGGACCCCAACAAGTAGTGTCTGAACTTTTGCAAGGCATAAACCATTTCCAAGCCTTCCCTTTCTGTCGTCGTGTAATTCTTCTCAACATTAGACAACTTCCTCCTAGAAAAGGAGTTTGGATGGTCTAACTCTCCCTCTCCTGGCTAGGATAACACTATTGGATTACTAAGAGGGGGGGTGAATCAGTAATAGCGTAATTATAATACTTTTTCTTCAAATTTTACATCAATGTAGAATTATTATCCAATAATGAGAAATAAGAAATAAACAATCACACACATACACAGTACACCATTGTTTTACGTGGAAACCCAAATCGGGAGAAAAACATAGAATGCGTTTTCTTATATGTATTGAAGAATTACATTCATTGGAAGAACCAACTTCCTTTGTTTTCCAGCTAGAAATGGAAGGAGGCTCCAACCCCCTGGTTTTTCAGGATACAACCTGAGGGAATATCCAACTCACAAATTATATGGCTACAACCAGAAGGAGGCTACAACCCCCTATGTTCTCCGGCTACAACTAGAAGGTGGATACAACCACCTATCCTTTCCCCATCCAACCGCCCTGAAGTAGAAGTAGAATGATGGAACCACTGTCAACCTGTCACTGTGAGATATACTATTGTACAACTATATCAACCTGTACCACTTCCCTGTGTCCAATTTGTACAACTGCCCTGTAATCAAACCGTACCTGAACTAAACATGTATCTACAAAAATACAATAGATACACGACCTGTAGTTATGCAGGCTGTGTATGTACGTGCCCTATCTATTATGTAGCATGCGTATGACTTCTAAAACTAGGGTTTCCTTTCACTTGAAAATTTTTGACCCTCTGTAACTTCTTTCACATAGATATGTAACTTGTCACTGTATCCAGACTATAATTGTACCCTGTGCATGCATCCTCATACATAACCTCTACTCAAGGCAAGTATGTATCTCTCTATTCATGTGCCATATAGGTATGCATAATCATGAACAAGTATAATATCCCTCACATAATCTTAGTCATCAACCCCTTTTTGATATTCAATTTCTCAATACATCGATAAATACAAGATCTCAACCATGTACCATAAAAACTCTTAGCCATATGCTAAGAAATACATGATGTTCCTCAACAAGAAGTATCAATGATAAATATACCAGCATTGTATTTATGTAGATCTGACTTATACATAATATCCCATGTAGCCACTAGTCTCTCTAGGGAGAATCCTCAAATCTCCATTGCCATTCCTCATGCATACATCAAAATCCAACTATTCATAGAAATAATACATACCTTTTGAACCAATGGATGGATCTGATGTATCTAAGCACTCTAGACCTTCATGGGAGATAGATCTCAGAATCTAGAACCTCTGCAACTTCATCTTCTCAAGTTTCATGGATTTATCAACATGTACTCACCCTAAACACAGTAAGCTCGCATACATACTCACCCTATACAAAGCCAACCCACGTATACCTTCAATGTATATGCACCCTATCCATAGACAACCCACGTATGCCTCAGAAAATAGGGTTTTCTGTGAATCCTAGAATTTCGTCGTCAACCCTTCATGCTACCTCAGATGTTCGCCACTTTAGAGGTATCCACAAGTATTTACAAGAATATTTACACATGAAAATAGATATACAAAATGTACAAGTGTATTCTTAATGAGTAAGATTTGCCTCTTATTTATTTCATCATGTAGCATTACACTTTTCTTATTTTAGGGATTCTTCATTTAAAATAAATTATTTTGCAAAGAACTTTGACTGTTGGGGGGTTCTATAAGACTCATGATGGGTTCTCCAACTTCATATGGTCATAAATCTCTAACTATGAGGAGTTATGTGATGTTCCACATACCACCAGAAATGGCATGAAAAACACTATCCATCTAGTATAGTTTCACGTACAAATTCACTGTCCTTCATCTCATAATTCCATAATTAACCATGGGTTCTCTCATTTCGCAAAGCATCTTCCTGTGAGGGCTTTCACCATAAGGGGACCACTTTGGAGTTCATCCATATATACATCTTATCAACCATGACAAAACAATAATGAGACATCTTTACATCAAACAATATTGGGTCCATTACGCAAACCTTTGTGCTACAGGGCTTTCTTCAAGGGTTGAAATCAATGAAAACCAACCTTAATCAACAATCTCCCCCTTTGGCATTGATGACAACACTCTGATGCAACACTGCAATCATATCGCTCATGCTCCCTCTGGAACCGTGCCCCTTTCCTTTGCATTTGATAAATCTTCTCCCCCTGGAACCATGCCTCTGTCCTCTGCATCTGATAGATCTCTCCCCCTTTGTCAACAATGGAAAAGGTATGTTTCCATCTGGGGTTGCTCCCCTTGTTGTTGGGAAAAACATCCTATGGACTAGCAAATTAGGGTCAGACTTGCATGCAGATTTGACTGAATAGAAACTACTTTTTTACCTACATCCAAAGATTTAAATCCCTTTTTCTCAGTAAATGCATGGAAAAGGACAACCTACCTTATTATCAGCGTTCGATGTCGATCCTCCGTTGTGCTTGACTACTTGTTCACAATGCTCCTTCCAAATATGACCTGCACTCAAGACAAACAACAACTATGCATGCATGCTAATTCTATACTCAAGGGTTATGTTAAGATCCAAAGATTGAATACAAAAGAACCACACTAGATATAGAAGAACAATATAGAAAAACCACAACTTTATTATAGAAACCCTTGAGGTAGGGCAACACCGTACAATGGATCCTATTATGGAAGGGATCCTCTCCTGTTCACTTGCC
>JZKD02S1214888.1:20372-32215 GCA_000966675.3 Picea glauca | reverse complement strand
ATGATTAACGTCCACTATGACCGAATTGGTCTATCGAACCTTAATAGGGAAAGTGATTACTTGCAATTATTTAGAATTTTGTTTATGTGCTAAAAAAACATTAAGAGAAGCTTTCCAAGATCACCATACTTTTTTTGAGTTAAGAAGTTAGGAACATTGGTAGTGTGACAAATATTTTGAAAATGAGATCTAATATGGGTATAGGTTGGACAATCTAAGAGAGTTCTTTTTATATTCAACCTTCTTAGTGTCACAAAGGTGACACACTCTTTCATCCCATGGCATTTTAGGAATTGACCAACACCCATTTTCACTATGGAGCTCATGAGAGTTTGTTCTTATCTTAGCAATGTTTATTTTTTTCTTTACACTTGGAAAAATAGATAGATAATTTTGATCTTCTAGATTAGGGTTGATTAAATCCTTATAATACCTTAATTTTATTTTTTCCTCTAACTCTTTATCACACCTGTTAGTAACAATTGTAGTATCGGGGTTTCAAAGGGTACGAGAGCCGAGACCTTTCGAGTCTCGAAAGACCGATGGGATCCTAGCCATTGACCTTAGCAGGACACGCGACAGACATCATAAGGAGAGTCGGGATTTCATTTCATCGGAAGATTGGAGTTTCTGGAGGTAGGGAACTCTTACATGAGTGAATTGCGATGTGCGATTGCCCGACTAAATCAGAGCCATCCGTCAGCTGTGGCACGTGGCGAGAGATCCTAGAGAGTCGGGGGTCGGGGAGCTTAAAGTCCCATGCACATGACAGCGGGAATCACAATATCCCGATACCCGATTTCCCAACGGAGCTACGGATCATAGTGGATTACAGGTGGCAGGCTGTCGCTAGTCCGGAGGATGCGTGCTCATGTCACCGTGAACGCCGAAACTCCGATGGAGGGTTTAAGCTATGGTCACACGGAGGCAGTGGTCATGTGGATCACGATCTAGCTGGTAGGGGCCAGCTTATAGAAGCAGAGCTCATCGCAAATCGGAGGATCGGGAGTTCCGGGTACATGTGCACCTTGGCATCGCGATTCCCGAATCCCCAAAACCACGAAACCTCGAAGCCTCATCATATACCTATCCCTTGTCACCATGTCATATCCTCGTGTCACACCGTATGGCCTCTCCTCATCCCATCTCCACGCTGAGCATGTCAAGTCACCCTCGCCTGATCACTGTCCATTTACTACTTCGTGACAGGTTCTCTAGTCATCGCGATGGCCTCCAGGTCTACCTGCTAGTCTCACCATGAATTCTTTGAGCAGATCCAAATGGCAGAATGAGAAGGCCTCCATGTCCTGTAGGAACAGAGTCGGCCGGGGCCTCCCCCGATCCCAATGAATCAGTTATTATAGCAGTTGATGGTGGTTGGACATCATTTCCACCATAAATGGAAAGTCCATAAATGACTGTAAGCTGGTCATTTCATTCACAGGTCCTTTGGAACACGATTGCGTCTGACTGAAGTCCACGAACGTCCAGAGACTGTAGGAGCAGTGAACACGCAAGCGTAATGCCATCAATGCAATGTCTCGAATTGGCTTCTATGGGTTTTGCTCTAAGTATTTAGAGGATATTTCTCACATTTTGTATGGATCAATGGTTGAGCAGAGCTCCCGGTTGTAAAGTTTTAATGAAGCACTGTTATTCTGGTTATGTATAAGCTTTGGAGACTTCTTGACTTATGAATGCTAGTTTCTTTCATGTCTTGGTTTACACTATGTTAGAGCAGCTCGGAATTGGAGGATCCAGTCGAGCTGTAGCTATTATAGGATGATGTTTTAATGGATCACTATAATAGTTACGGAGCCTCTAATAAGTTTCTGTGATTTCTTTAACGCTAAATGACTTGGAATTGGAGGATCCAGTCAAGTCCCCTTTTAGTTTCTTGAAGCCCTGAACCAGGAGGATCCTGCTTTCAGAGTTTTTCCCCTACAAACCGCTGCAAGCCTGATGCCCAAAGTTGTTTGTTCACTTTCTTCTAAGTCTTCCACCTGTTCATCTTTAAATCAACCCACTGGTTGAAGTTGGGATTCCATACCTCCTTCATTCTTTACGTACCAGACTCGGTCCCTGAGTTAGAGTGATACCTCCTAGAGCCATTATCTCCATTTGATCACCCTTTATAAACAAATCGTGACATTAAACTGATGGGCGTTGGGCTCTTCTCCTGCAAGCAATCCAAGAGTGACTTCCGACGCTAACATTTCTGGTGCCGTTGCCGGGGACGAAATTGAAGATTTTCCCTGGGTAGAACAACATTGAGCCTCTGAATCCGAAGGTGCATCGGATTATCAAGGCCTTTCAGATTGTTAAGTTGCACCTGGCGACTCCATTGTGATGACTCCGCTGGGAAGAACCTGCTCTGTTAATTGTGGCTTTCAGAGGCAGGCATATGAAATCTCACCCACAACTGCCTCTAGCTATGCCTGAAACAGATCCAGAGGCAGTGCTCAGAAAGGGAAAGGCCTCTGAAGAAGAAGCGTCCATCACTAAACCAGGTAATCCACCATATCCTTCTGCTGGAGCTCCTTTTTCTCCTCCTCAGTTATTTGACAGGCCTGTCTCTGCAGTTTCCCGTTTTTTAAATTTTGGGAGTGTTCCCGTTGAGTTTTCCTCTCCTGGTCTGGGACCAGAGGGACAAGACTTTGTCACTCCCCTCTCCCCTGAAGCTATACCTTGGCGTAGACCCAGAGTCGCAGAAGATTTCCCCACTCCTACACAAGGAGGAGCACCTGCTGAATTGAGCTCGGTAGCCTGTTCCTTGAATCACCTCTTGTTTCCCACCCCACTCCGAGATTTATTCCCGCTAGCCCCTTCGCGAGCTCCTTCTCCCCCAAGTTCTCCTCCACCTAACATCCCTATGGTTGGTGCTAATCCCCTTATGAATAGAATGGACACCATAGTCACTGCCAGATACGCTCCCTTAGTTCTTCCCCATCCTATGAATCCTCTCCCTGCTAGAGATTACCTGAAATACATGCCCAAGTTCACCGGGGAAGGAGACATAACTGCCGAAGAGCACCTGGCTGCTTTCTACAGTTATGTAGACAACCTCAATATTGAAAATGAAGATGTCTGGATGAGAGTTTTTGTCCAGAGCCTGGATGGTGAAGTGAGGAAGTGGTTTAGAGGATTGGCCCCAAGATCCATTGCTGGGATTGAAGCTCTAGATAGCGCTTTCCTAAGATAGTGGGGAGATAGGAAGGATTTCATGTATTACATGACTGAGTTTGGGTCTTTGAAGAAGATGGAAGGAGAGTCTGTCTCTGACTTCTCCAAAAGATTCAATAAAATGTATAATAAGATTCCCGCAAAGATAAAGCCCTCAGAAGCCTCTGCCCAAATTTCCTATGCTGGTGCATTTGACCCTGATTTTTGCCTTTTGTTGAGAGAGAGAAGGGCCACCTCCTTGGCTCAAATGCAAGATGCGGCCATAGAAGTGGAATCCAATGTATTAGAAGCTGACAGATTGAGGAACAAGGCCGACATAGACAGAAGAAAGGGAGGGTCAGAAACCTCAACCTCTGGATCATTGGTGCCCCACCCTCAAGTGGATGAACTGACCAAGATGGTGAAGTCTCTATTTATAGAGATGGAGAGGATGAGGGTGGAAGGGAGGCAATCATATAAAGGCCCTCAGATCTCCGAAAACAAGGGAGGTTTCAGGAGGCCGAACAATTTTACTCCCCCGAATGTGCAGAGAGAGAAGGGAAGAGACAGAGAAGACTAGAAGATTCAGGCCCCTTTTCAAAACAATTTTGTGACTGAGGGGAGAGAAGGGGAATCTGATGAGCTTGATCCTGAAATCCACTGCGTTGGAGACACTCCTCCTTTTCCTCATCTCACTCAATCAGCATACGAAGAGTCTCTCATGGACAGTCAGCTGAATGAACTAAGCAAGGGAGACAAAGCTAGTGGCGGTCGAGGTAGATACAACCTAAGGTCTGATAAAAAGACAGCAGTGCCTGATATTCCTTAGCGTTCCATTAGAGCAGAGAGACCTGCTAATGAAGAAGCAAATGGTCATAGAGTTAAGAAAGCTCAACCCCCCTCTCCCATTGCCCATAATCATGTTCCTGAAATAAAAGAAATTCCAAAGCCTACATCTTCTTTTAATTTTGAGCATGAGATTCAAAAGATCAGAATCCCTGTGCCCCTCACTGAGCTGATTAAACATGAATTTAAAAAACACTTCTCTGAGCTTTTACAGTCTGAAGCCTCATGCCTTCCCTCAGAATCCATAAACCTCCAAGACGAAAAGCTAGCAGTTATCCTAGGTCCCATGGTAGAAGATAGAGATGACTCATCCCCTCCCTTCTACACCTCCTTGAACGTACATGACAAAGTGTTGCACAACTGCTTGATGGATTCAGGGGCCTCTCACAACCTCATGCCCAAAATTTTCATGGAAGAGTTGGGACTAGAAGTTACCAGAGCCTATCATGACCTTTATTCTTTTGACTCCAGGAGAGTTCAGTGTCTTGGAGTTATTAAAGACTTGGTTGTAACCTTGTTTCAATTGCCTATGAAAAGTGCGGACATGGATATCATAGTAGCCAATGTTCCCCCCAAGTTTGGTATGTTGTTATCAAGATCTTGGATAAAAAGACTGGGGGGAACCTTGCAGATGGACCTCTCATATGCTACTATCCCGGTGTTTGGGGGAGAACATAGAAGGCTATATAGAGAAGCCCAGTTGACCTATATAATCAGTGATGAAGCTAACCCCACCAATCATCCCATCTTTTCCTTGGACACTGATTTAGGCTCCAGTTTACTGCAGCTCACCCATGCCCCGGAGCCACCTCTGAGACTCAGAAAATAGCCCACTGTTTCCCGTGAAGTTCCTCTCTCCATCAGCCCAATCTGGAAAATGTTTTTTGATGGAGCCTATTCCCGAGAAGGCGCTGGAGCTGGAGTAGTTTTTGTGTCGCCTGCTCAGGAAACCATATCTCTGTCATACAAATTAGAATTTTAAGCTACCAACAATGTGGTAGAGTATGAGGCTCTTGTTCTGGGACTAAGAGCTATGAGGGAAATGGGAATTCAGGAAGTAGCAGTGTTCGGTGATGCAGAGTTGGTGGTTCAGTAGGTCAAGAGCGCTTATCAAGCTAAGCATCCTCGACTTAGAAGTTACAGGAATGAGGTCTGGGACCTTGTTGACAGTTTCTTCTCAGCATTTAACATTTCTTTTATCCCAAGAGAAGAAAACACAGTGGCAGATTCCTTGGCTACATCGACTAGCAATTTCAAAGTACCTCTACCACCCAAATTCAGATATGATGTAGAAGTAAAATATAGGCCCTCCATACCTGAAAACATCAAACATTGGAAGGTATTCAAGGATGATCTCGAAATTAAGAATTTCTTGGAGACTGTCGATGAATTTTCAAAGATGCATATTGACCAAGACGCCGTCTCAGAAGAAGATCTCGATGGGGGCAATTTTCTGAATAAGATTGCAGAGCGTGACATTGTACAGTTGCCCAGCAATCATATCCCAAGGGGACTGATTCCTTTGGAAAGGCTCTTTGATAGAAATGATGTATCATTAAAAGGAGAGGTCTCGGAGGATGACACTGGTACTATTCAGTGCAACATTGGGACCAAGGATGAGCCCAAGCTTATCAAATTATCAAAAAGTCTGACAGAGGAGCAGAGGTCCGAATACATTGGACTTTTGAGAGAATTTTATGATGTATTTGCCTGGACCTACGAAGACCTCAAAACCTATGACACCTCTGTCATCGAGCACAAAATTCCATTGAAGGAGGAGGCAAATCCATTCAGGCAGAAGCTGAGACAGATCAATCCCATGCTATTGCCTATCATAGAAAGGGAAGTGAAGAAGCAGCTTCAATCTCGGATCATTGTGCCACTAAGATATTCAGAATGGGTGGCCAACTTAGTCCCAGTAAGGAAAAAGAATGGAGAGATCTGACTCTGTGTAGACTTCAGAAATTTGAACAGGAGCTCATGAAAGGATAACTACCCCTTGCCAAATATGGAACATATACTGCAGAGGGTGATAGGAGCTTCTAGGATGTCCATGATTGATGGTTTCTCTGGCTACAATCAGGTCTCTGTTTTGCCTGAAGACAGGAAAAAGACAACATTCACCACTCCATGGGGCACATTCATGTATGCCAAGATTCCATTTGGACTTATGAATGTAGGGGCGACATTCCAGTGTGCCATGGACATAGCTTTCGTTGGGGAAAAGGAGAAATTCATGGTCATTTATCTGGATGACATCACAGTGTTTTCAAAATCAGATAAAGAGCATTGTTGCCATCTTAGGAAAGTTTTCCTGAAATGCAGAAAGTTTGGCATTTCATTAAACCCCAAAAAATCTCTATTCGCCATGAAGGAGGGAAAGTTACTAGGCCACATAGTATCAGCAGAAGGAGTCAGGATTGATCCCAGCAGAGTTGAGGCGATACAAGCCTTATCGATCCCGAGGTCCAAGAAGGAGGTCCAATCTTTCCTGGGTAAAATCAATTTTCTAAGGAGGTTTGTGCCTAACTTTGCTGAGGAGGTAAAGCTTATAACAACCATGTTAAAGAAAGAGAACGAAGTAAGGTGGACCCCTCAATCACAGCATTCCTTTGAACAAATCAAGAAAGCCTTGACTGAAGCTCCTGTGCTTATCAGTCCCGACTACTCGAAGGATTTCCTTATTTTCTCCTTTGCCTCACCTAACACAGTAGCTACTATTCTATTACAGACAAATGACAGTGGGTTAGAACAGCCTATTGCTTACTTCAACTGAGCATTGAGGGATGTCGAAGTCAGGTATGACACTATGGAGAAGCAAGCTTATGCTCTAGTGAAAGCTCTCAAAGCTTTTAGAACCTACATCCTGCAGTCAAGGATCATCGCCTATGTCCCCTCGGCTGCTGTTAAAGATATTCTTATTCAGCCTAACATAGACAGGAGAAGGAGTAAATGGATGGCCAAAATCTTGGAGTTTGAACTGGAAATAAGGCCCACCAAATTGATCAAAGGGCAAGGTTTAGCCAAGCTACTGGCTGAAGCAAATTGACAAGATTTGGGGATAAGTTTCATCAACGAATGCTCAGGTATTCAGCAGGATCGGCTATCTGACATAGATCATCAAAGGGAGCCCCCATTTGCTCAATGTCCTTGGTATAAGGATGTCATATACTTTTTGCAGGAGCTGCGACCTCCAGACGGCCTGCAAAGAAGCAAAGCAAGAGCTCTAAAGCTCAAAGAAGTCAAATATTGCCTGATCGATCAAATATTATATTGGAAAGACCCCCTAGGGGTGCTCCTGAAATGCATAAGTCCACCAGAGGCTGAGATGATCGTGGCTGAATTTCACAGCGGCCTGTGTGGAGGGCACCATTTCTGGAGAGCCACAGCCCACAAAATCCTCAAGGCTAGATACTACTGGCCTACCATGTTCGTTGATGTCTGCAAAAGGGTCAGAGCATGCATCAATTGTCAAAAATTTGCAGGAAAGCAGTAGCTCAGGTCTCTGCCGTTAAAGTCAGTGGTGGTTTCAGGGCCTTTCCAGTAGTGGGGCCTAGATTTCATTGGAGAAATTCACCCTCCCTCCAGTGGACAGTATAGGTGGATCCTGACTGCTACGGATTTCTTTACCAAGTGGATTGAAGCTATCCCCACCAGGAGTGCTTCCCACAAGGTCATCATCGGATTCTTAGAGGACCTCATCACAAGGTTTGGCTGCCCAGATAAGATTGTCACTGATAATGCAGCCGCTTTCGGGTCTGAGCCATTAGCCAGGTTCTGTGAGCAGTTCGGGATTAAGCTGATTCACTCCACCCCATATTATCCACAGGGAAATGGTTTAGCAGAGTCCTCCAACAAAAGTTTAATAAAGATCATCAAAAGGTTGTTGGAAGACAATCAAAGGGCTTGGAACTCGAAGCTTAAATTCGCCCTATGGGATGATCGGGTGACTACAAAGAGAGCTACAGGTCTCTCCCATTTCCAGTTAGTCTACGGAGCCGAAGCCATCTTCCCTTCTCAGCTAGCCATCCCTGTAGAGAAATTCCTCTAGGACCATCAGGAGGAGGCTAATGACATGATCAGAAGGATTCATCAGCTAGTAGAGGTCCAGCAAGCTAGGGAGCAGACATTGGATAAGATTCAGGACCATCAGCAGAAGATCAAGCAGGTCTTCGACAAGAAGGCCAAGAAGGAGTAATTATAGATAGGAGACCTAGTGTTGAAATGGGATGCTCCTAAACAAGATAAGGGCAAACACAACAAGTTTGAAGCCCTGTGGATTGGGCCTTTCAGAATCTCCGAGGTTTTCTCAAACAACAGATACAGGTTGCAAGATTTGGAAGGTGAAGAAGTTTTCAGCGGCCCAGTAAATGGGCATTTCCTAAAAAAATATTTTGTTTGAGTCTCATATGACTCTTTGTTTGTAAATATTGTCCTTTGTTTCTTAGCTCATTTTCATTTTTATTTTTGCGGCCTAATAAAGACTCCATGGCCCAATGGATAGGGCACTGGAACTGCAAAATGAGTCCTTAGAGCATCACAGGGATGACTCTATCCCCCATGGAGCCTAATGTTAGTAACAATTGTAGTATCGGGGTTTTAAAGGGTATGAGAGCCAAGACCTTTCGAGTCACGAAAGACCGATTGGATCCTAGCCGTTGACCTTAGTAGGACGCGTGGAAGACATTAGAAGGAGAGTCGGGATTTCAGTTCATTGGAAGATCGAAGTTTCTGGAGGCAGGAAACTCTTACATGAGTGAATCGCGATGTGCGATTGCCCGACTGAATCAAAGCCGTCCGTCAGCTGAGGCACATGGCGAGAGATCCTACAGAGTCGGGGGTTGGGGAGCTGAAAGTCCCATGCACAGGACAGCGGGAATCACGATATCCCGATACCCGATTTCCCAACGGAGCTACGGATCATAGTGGATTACAGGTGGCAGGCTGTCGCTAGTCCAGAGGATGCATGCTCATGTCACCGTGAACGCCGAAACTCCGATGGAGGGTTTAAGCTACGGTCACACGGAGGCAGTGGTCATGTGGTTCACGATCTAGCTAGTAGGGGCCAGCTTATGGAAGCAGAGCTCATCGCAAATCCGAGGATGGGGAGTTCCGGGTACATGTGCACCTCGGCACCGCGATTCCCGAATCCCCGAAACCCCGAAAACTCGAGGCCTCATCATATACCTATCCTTTGTTTCCATGTCATATCCCCGTGTCACGTCGTATGGCCTCTCCTCATGCCATCTCCACGCCGAGCATGTCAAGTCACCCCCGCCTGATCACCATCCATTTACTACTTCGTGACAGGTTCTCTAGTCATCGCGACGGCCTCCACGTCTACCCGCTAGTCTCACCATGAATTCTCTGAGAAAATCCAAATGGCAGAATGAGAAGGCCTCCAAGTCCTGTAGGAACAGAGTCAGCTGAGGCCTCACCCGATCCCAATGAATCAGTTATTACAGCAGTTGACGGTGGTTGGACATCGTTTCCACCATAAATGGAAAGTCCAGAAATGACTGTAAGCTGGTCATTTCATTCACAGGTCCTTTGCAACGTGATTGCGTATGACTGAAGTCCACGGACATCCAGATATTGCAGGAGCAGTGAACACGCAAGCATAATGCCATCAATGCAATGTCTTGAATTGGCTTCTATGGGTTTTTCTCTAAGTATTTAGAGGAGATTTCTCACATTTTGTATGGATCGATGGTTGAGCAGAGCTCCTGGTTGTAAAGTTTTAATGAAGCACTGTTATTCTGGTTATGTATGAGCTTTGGAGACTTCTTGCCTTATGAATGCCAGTTTCTTTCATGTCTTGGTTTACACTGTGTTAGAGAAGCTCAGAATTGGAGGATCCAGTCGAGCTGTAGCTATTATAGGATGATGTTGTAATGGATCACTGTAATAGTTACAGAGCCTCTAATCGATTTCTATGATTTCTTTAACACTGAATGACTTGGAATTGGAGGATCCAGTCAAGTCCCCTTTCAGTTTCTTGAAGCCCTGAACCAGGAGGATCCTGCTTTCAGAGTTTTTCCCCTACAAACCGCTGCAAGCCTGATGCCCAAAGTTGTTTGTTCACTTTCTCCTAAGTCTTCCACCTGTTCATCTTTAAATCAACCCACTGGCTGAAGTTGGGATTCCAGACCTCCTTCATTCTTTACGTACCAGACTCGGTCCTTGAGTTAGATTGATACCTCCTAGAGCCATTATCTCCATTTGATCACCCTTTATAAACAAATCATGACATTAAACTGATGGGCGTTGAGCTCTGCTCCTGCAAGCAATCCAGGAGTGACTTTCGATGCTAACAACACCACATTTTCTCCTTAAATTTTGATTTGACTTTTTTTTTAATAGTGTCTTCCATGATTCCCCAATAGTTTAGCCAAGACCGGGCATCTTTATGCCATCCTCACTTGAGTTGATAGTGGTTATGACTTGATTTTGAAGCAATTTTAGGAAACCTCTTCTCTTCCATATTGTTTTTACTTGTTCTTATACATTAGGTATCTATTCATAACCATTCTCTCAATGGGGGAGAGGCTTGTTCCTAAGAGGAGGATGGGATAGGACGTATTTCCTTTAATTTTGAAATTATAGGTTATAAAATTCTTTTGTATTTGCTCTATCTTTCTCCAGGATTCACTAGAGATATTATAGCCCAGACTTCACATCCATAAAGAATAATAGGTGTAACAAGAGTCTCAAAGAGGATTTTTTTCTTATCCCAACTCTTGCATAAAAGGACGAGAGCCAAATTTGGCTAAAAGGGCCAAAATTGGCTTTAAAAGAAACCAAAATCCCATAAAAAAATTTATATTTGGCCAAAAGAAATCTAAGCTCTAGACCTGATAAAAAATAAGCATGCACCCATTTTTTTGTAAAATTTAACCAAGAATGTGAATCCTGAGCATTTCCTACCAAAATTTTATGAAGTCACTACCGGAAGTTCTTGTAGCGAATTTTTTTTTCTTTGAAATTGCTCAAGACAAAAAGAGTGCTAACACAGGTTAGGGTTTTGGATGTTTAGGGTTTTCTCATTTATTCTTTATGTTAAAAAGGCCTTTGGAGCCTCATTGTAATCAACTTCTTGTGAATGAGAGTAGCCAACACATCTCTCTTCAGAGATAAGCTACCACCAATCTAGCTAGCTTGTGTGATTTGCATTTTACAGTCTTTTGTATTCCACAGAATCATTAATGGAATCTTAGTTATAATGTATTATTGTGTTCCTTTCAATATCTTTGTTATATTTCTACCTTCATGTCGCTCTCAAAATAATCTGGATCATATAAGGATAATTAAATGCTTGAAAACTACGAAACATAAAAATGACTGGGTTTGGACCACTCAAGAAGATGTGATACACAACAATCTTTCTTTGTCACTTTTCCTTGCTCTCAACAAAATCGTCTAGTCCATAGAAAACTAAGTATGGGTATGAAATTGAAATATGATGAAATGCTCTCAAGGCTCTAGCACACCTCTCTCTCAGTTTGGACTTCTTTTTTCGTAGTTGACACATCTCTCTTCAAAGATAAGCTATTGTCAATCTCACTAGCTTCTGTGCTTTGCATTTTACAGTATTTTGTATTCCAGACAATCATTAATAGAATCTTAGTTTTAATGTATTACTATGTTCCTTGCAATATCTATGTGTATCTCCTTGTTATATCTATGTTATATTTCTACCGTCATGCCATTCTCAAAATAATCTGGATCATAGAAGGACAATGAAATGCTTGAAAACGACAAAACATAAAAATGGCTTGGTTTGGACCACTCAAGAAGATGTGATACACAACAATCTTTCTTTGTCACTTTTCCCC